>WOGR01000372.1:0-26609 GCA_015342045.1 Leptinotarsa lineolata | reverse complement strand
ATTCTGAGCATTTGCTGTGATTTTTTTCATTGGCTTTTTAAACGAATCAAACTCGGTGAGATTTTGATCCAATAACTTGAACATAGTTCGATGTGGTTGTCGTCTTTCGCGATAGTTTAAAAACATTTATGTCAAAGTCAAAGCCTATTATGATAAGAATTAATTTTTTTCAATATATCCAGTTTTTCGAAAAAAAAATAATAATTTATGATACAACATTGAATAGGTAAAATCTGGTTCTATTCAAAACAGAAAGAATCCAATTTATCGCCCATAAGAAAACATAAAGTTGACGATGGTGGCCTGAAGACGAAACGTCGGAGAGCAAATCTGAAAACACCATTATGTAGCAGAGAAAAAGTGGCAATGTGAAAGCGCAATTTATTTTCGAAATATTCGAAAACTAAAGCCAGAAAAAAATGAAAACCATTTTCCGAAATTTTTGTTTTTCCGGATATCTCCGAATATACTAGGAATTTTAGAACTTTCTCAACGGCATATTGTTGGTAAGGTAAATGGGCTAATTTGCCCCGATTTAACCATCTTCGTATCTCTCATAGTTTCCGAGATCCCAATGGTGAAGATCGAATTTGAAACTAAAAATATACGATATAAAATTTCACCCACACGAAACACTATCATCCTCAATGGCGGACTGAATCAAATAAGCATATGAATGTCTTTATACCGTCATTGAAACATAGTAGATTTAACGTATATGTGAGATAAAGTCGTAATGTTATGAATGACTTGAGTGTTTCACCTTGAAATGTGATCAAAAACGGTGCTGATGAGGGAATATAACAAGTGTCTTATTTCGAAACTTCTAAGTCCACCATTGAGGATGATAGTGTTCCATGAAAGTGAAGTTTTATACCGTAACTCTTCCATATATTATATTATTATGAGCGTTCCTAAGAATGATATCTACAAATCTTTGTGAAAACTTTATTATGAATTCAATTGCTTTTTTATTCCTCTGGAAGTTTACACATTTTTTTTTTATTAATATGGAAGAGAAAAAAGCCGAACATCTTTCTTTCCAATGAAGTTTACACTTAAAAGACAATTAAAGTTATTCTAGCTCACCATAACCTAATTGGTGATGTAATCAGCGTCTTTGAGTATATCAATGTAAATGGAACCCAAAAAAAAAGAGAAGACTTAATAAATCAGTGATCTGAGCATGTTAACAAAACGAGTAATTGAATTCAATTTTAATTGGAAGGTATGCATTATGCAAGTTTTCTGAGTGGATTTCTACATGATATCAACGAAACAAGTTCTGTATTATACAATGAGAATTAGAACAATGATATTCATAGTTTGTTGTGCGATTTGGAAAGTCAAATATATTATAATTTGAGGGGATTTTGACTAATACGAGTTACAGCAGTCCATGACAGAATTTTAGCAAATATAATACCAACCTCTATAGACGTACGCTGTCTGTTCGAAAAATGAGTTGAAATTTCATTTTTGCCCAAAAAAAAACAGATCTGATAAGAACTTTTCGGTATGTCCCTTCAATCGTCGCAAAACGCCGTCCTTTCATAGGTCTCTTCAGTCTTGGGAGCAGGAAAAAGTCGCAGGTGGCCAAATCGGGTGAATACGGTGGCTGAGGCAAGATTACGGTGTTGTTTTTAAGCAAAAAATTACGATCAAGCAATGAAGAGTGAGCAGGTATTGCTTCTCGCGGCATTCAACAATTTCTGAGCGATGCCCATGCGACTGTTTTTTTGGTCGAAATTCAGAAATTTTGGAACTAACTTCGCTGCCACACGCTTCATGCCAAAACTTTTCGAAAAAATTGCATGACATAAGCCAACCGATATGCCTACATCCTCAGCAAACTACTTTAATAGTGATTCGACTATTCTCCATAACAATTATTTTCTTCACTTTCCCAACATTTTCATCGGTTGTTGATGTGCTGGATCGTCATCATTCTCGACCTTCTGTGAAAAGCTTGTACCACTTGTAAAAATTTTTCTGGCTCAGAGTACAATCACTGTATACCACTGTCAACGTTTCAGGCGTTTTTTTGAGCAATTATTTTCATTTTTCACACAAATTTGGTCCAAATTTTTTCGATAGCAGAAATTCACCAACACCCCAAACACTTCCAACTATTATGCCTTTCACCAACAACCCAAACATGCTAAAAAGCCTGAAACTGTAAACATATGTTCGAAACAAGTGTGCCAACATAAAAAAATTGAAAATCGCCAATCAGATGTAGGCAGCCTGCGAAATTCAAACATTATTATCCACGTATACGATTCACGGTTTAATTTCTTCAGGGAAGCAAAAAATATGTTTCACTACTTCCAAACTTTCTATTTATCATTGATAAGCTAATTTCCAATTTATAGAGCTCAAATCTTGATAGCGTGGAACATCCGAAAAATGTTGGGGAATTGCAGTGGCGTAACTTGAAGGGGGGCAGTGGGGTCCACGGCCCAGGCGGCATACGGAAGGGGTCGGCATGGAGCGCCAATTCATTAATTTGGAAAATGTAAAACAATACTCAGATATTCGCACTATGTTACGTACGTGCCAAGCAAAAAGGTGGGTTAGCGTGCGAAAGAGAGGCGGCGAACGAGGTAGAGTCGAATGTAGCGGAAGTGGCGACAACCGCACTATGTCCATCTTAAGATTAACAAATTTAGCCATTCTTGACTTAAAAACCGATATAAATGTTGATATAGATGGTTTAAAGGAATTTGCGTTGAAAACAAGTAAATATTCAATCAAACTTTTCCGCAAAGAAATACTGTAACTCAGGGATTAGTGCAGATTTTATGAAATAGGTTGACGGATTAACCTACTGATCTCTTTGATGTTGATGTTGAGTCTATCCTGTGGGCTGCAGGGAAGACCCAATCTGGCTGAATGTGAGGCCTATATTTTGCGTTAAACAATGATTCCCTCAATTCAAAATGCAACGTTAAACTACCAGTCAAGTTGTTTGTTAGGAGATCCTAGTTGGCTTTGGTTTATGTCAGCGTTGGTTGGTCAAAACACCAACTTCGGTGTCACACCAATAGGTGATTCTACTTATGTCTCGCTAGCGTTTACGCAGTTATTTTTATAAAGTACTCATCTTGGTTTTCCAAATTTTGTATTCAATCGAGGACCGCCTGTCCAGTACTGATGATGAAACCGCTGTCTACCGGTGGCTCTTAAGTTGAAATCAAATCGGCAATGATCAGAATGGTACTCATCTATTTATCTTTCGATTCTCATGGAAATATTTTGCAGCAGCTCACATAATAAGTAACAAGGGGCGACGTATTTCCGGTCGGCCCCAAGCGGCGAAAACCCACGCTACGCCACTGGGGAATTGTGTCTTTTCTTCAGAAACATTTCAATAAAGAGTTCAACTCAGCCCTCTCGATTCCGCGATATGTTTCAGAATAACACGAATAATCACAGCAGCCCATTGTTTTGAGATTCAACTGAATACACCTCGACATTTTCAAAAACTATTTCATTTGAAGAACTACTTTCTCGCAACTCCTCTGGATTTTTCTGTGGTGCTTTTTCATCTCCGTGAATAAAAAATAAATACGAGACTATTTGAAAATATAAATATATATGATTTGAAATCTCACATTGAAGTGTGTCTTTTGAATACACAATCCTCAATACTGTGTACACAATACTGGGTACTGTGTACTGTGACGCCTGAAGATGCTATTGTATAACGAAACACGTGTCGCGGTTTTGTGAACTTCCAAGTGGAAATCTCACATTGAATTGTGTCTTTTGAATACACAATTCACAATACTGTGAACACAATACTGAGTACAGTGACGCCTGAAGATGATATTGTATAACAAAACAGGTGTCGCGGTTTTGTAACTTTCAAGTGGAAATCTCACATTAAAGTATGTTTCTTGAATACATTAAAATTCTGAATTGAAGATTTCTACGAAGAATTAGATGAGTTGGTTTTTCAATAAACTCGTTTGACCACCATATGAATATTTTTGTTGCAACTATATGAGTCGATTTCACTAAGAGATATACGTGTTATTGGGGTTTTCTACCCTAGATTTAATATGGTTGTTTTTCCGATTTCGTTTTGTATAATTCCCTTCCGAATACATTCGTTATTGTGAGTGTTTTCGAGAGTAACCGTGGCAACCTTTCGAAATAACACGCCGAATTTCACAGAGAATTATCCACATTGAAATACGAACAATCGGTGAAAATGCTGGCACACGTTTTTGATGGAATATAGTTCAAACAGCATCAGTTCGTCATTCGAAAGTTAAAATAAATAATCGGTTGTAAGCAAAACATTTTTGATATTATCCTTGACATACGCAGTAAGTAACCTTAACTCATAAATGTGTTCTATTTTTAAAAAGTTTGCTTTCCCCTTTCATAATTTTTCTGGGTGCTGTGCCAAGAATAATTAATAATATTTGTTGCACGCTACAAAATTTTGATTGAACAATTTCCGGAAACCGAAACAATCATTATTAACTAGCGAGCCACCCCGGCTTCGCATGTGTAGTAGAGTATATATGCTTATTTTTTCGTCATAGTGTCCCATCAGATTGTAACTTATAATGATGATCTTTGATGATTTTCACTCAAAGCAAAGTATATACACAACTATAGGTAAATACCTACGAGGGTGGTACCGGAAGTGCCCTGTTCAACAAAAAAAACAAAAAAAATTTGGAAAAAGATTACTTATTTTTCAAAAAACTTTTTCACTCACAAAATAAATCCTTACTTTCAACACTCATATCATAAATAGCTATTTTCTCAACCAGCTGCGTACGTTTTTGCTTGATTTCCTCACTCAAGCATTGCAATAATTCCGCATCATACTCTCCGTTGATAGTTTCACCTTTTTCAAGATAGTCAATGAAAATTATCCCACGCCGATTCCAAAAAACCTTGCCAGCACATAAAACGGTATCCGCCTTCTTTGGAGCTGGTTCTTCATTTTGAATCCACTGTTTGATTGTTTTTCTGTGTCGGATGTAAAGTGATGGGCCCTTGCTTCATCCATGGTTGAAGAACGACGCAAAATTTGTGCTTCTTTGCTGTGAAACTTCGCTGAACAATTAATTGAAACATCTTCACGACAATCTTGCACACAACTTTCTCATGTTCGAATGTTCAGATGATGTACCGCACTTTTTGAATTGCCTACCAAGTCTGTTAGCTCACGCACTTACCGTCGACGATCATTCAGTACCGCATCTAGTGTAATCGACAAGTTCAAAAACATGAAAAATAGAGATAAAGGTCGAAAAAATATGAGCGATAGCTCATTCGATTCGGAATCACCTCTAGAAAAACGTTTTTGAAGGATTTTGGTGCAAGTAAAAAATTGCAATTGTTATTAACAAAATAAGATTTAAAAAATGGCATTTAGTTTTTCGTTAATAACTCAAAAAATATTATTATTCAAGCAATTTTGAAAACAGCTCGTTAAAGAAGAGGAAATTTTCGATAAAAAAGTTGTGACTCTCGAAACTCTATAAAAATTTTCATAAAAATTTATTAATTTGTTAATTATGATTTTTTATAACTATTGCAAAATGAGATATCTAAAAATTGTTGGTGAAAATTTTTTTTTCAAATGATATTTAGCTTTGTCTGTTTTCACATTAAACAATGGCAGCTTTAAACATAGGATATGAATTTTTTACGTAATTTGTTTATTGAATTGTTTTAAACAAATAGAGAAATTCAACATTATTGAAGAAATTTTTTTTTGCCATTTCATTGTCTAGAGATAATTATGATTTTTTATTTAAATTTCTCCTAATTTTAATTTTTAATTGTTTAAAATCGATTTTTTTATATTTCGATTGTTCAAATAATCAGTTAAGAAATAATTTTGCTTTTAAAAAATCAGAATTTTCACTTTGGCAAAAAAATTTATTTATTATTCAATTGTTTATTAGTTTAACGTTTTGTTATAAACAAATGTTGACCAACGTTATATTTTTTTCTCAAGCAGACAAAAGTTATAAAAACAGCTATATATAAAAAAGTGCCATGAAAAATTACCGTATCGTATGATATTAGAAAATAGTATAATGAATAAAAAAAAAATTATGAATTATAATTATCTCTAGACAACAAAATAGCAAAAAAAATTTTTCAAAAATATTGAATTTCTCTATTTGTTTAAAACAATTTAATAAACAAATTACGAGATAAATTTTTATCCTATGTCAATAACTGCCATTGTTCAATGTGAAAACAGACATAGCTAAATATTAATTGAAAAAAAATTATCAACAATTTTTAGATATTTCATTTTGAAATAGTTATAAAAAATCATAATTAACAAATTAATAAATTTTTATGAACTTTTGTCGCAGGATCGTATGAAGTATATATACCAAAAGGGCTCCACGAAGTTTAAAACTTATAAGTCAATTATTTATACCTTTTATCCCATTATTTATGCCAACGGAGATTGGGAAAAAATTTTTTGGTTGACAATTGAATAACTTTTTGAAAAATGGTGATGAAACTTTTTATCTACGGGACTCGATTCATTCAAGTGTTAGGAAGATACTGGAATTTTTTCAAATTTTCAAAATGACATTTTATGTTACAAAAAATATATTTTTTTTGATAAACTCTCTTTAGCGGCAGCGCGCATGCCGTAACAGCCGCGCAGAACCCTATTTTCAACGTCAAATTAAAATTATAAATAATGGAGATAGAGTTTCGCGGGTCGGGACTTTTTATCGGAAATTTCCTCCTCTTTAACGAGCTCTTTTCAAAAACTAAATACCATTTTTTTAATTTTATTTTTTTAATAACAATTGAAATTTTTAACCTTCGAAAACATTTTTTAGGACCTTTATCTCTATTTTTCATTAACCAGTCAAGAGATCAAAGTCGTAATTTCGAGTTCAAGGTTGAAATTTCGAGATTAAAGTCTAAATATCTAGTCAAAAGTAGAGGTGGAGAACTATCGATAGTTGCCGCCATCGATAGTTAGCGATAGTAAGATTCGAGATAGTTTCTACATAATAAAAGAATAAACTCTATTATGGGTTTTATTAGAGATGTTTTCAAAAAAAAATGGTATTAAGTAAAAATCCACACCGGTTTTTCTTCAAAATACCAGCATATTGACGTTTTATGCTTTGATTCTTGAACGCCTGTCTGAAATTATATATCCTGAACAACTAAAAATTTTTTCTGATTCTGCAGAAGTTGCGAGTATAAATACAAATATTTTTTTCCAAGTTTAGGCAGTGGTGTCAGTTCCAGATTTACCTAGAAAAGTTAAATTTAATATGTTATAGTAACCATTGAAACAATCTCACCTTCCAAAATAAGAGTGGATTTGTAACCTCAGGTGAGTTTGTTCGTTCTGAATACTGTTTTTTACGAATGATTACGTCAGCTAGTAGGCTTTTTGATTTTTCTTCGACTTTGTTAACAAATTAAAACAAAGATTTCTTTTTTGGTGAAGTATTTTCCGTTTGAAGAGTTTCCTGATATTCCTGAGATTGTGATGATTGTCGGCATTGTCGCATCAAATTATTCATTTGTTGTTCCAAATATATAGTTGCCTGTTTGGCATTTTCCTCGGATCTAATTCGAAATTAGAGTCGGAATTTTGAATTTAAAGTCGTAATTTCGAGATTAAATTCGAAATTTCGAAATTAAAGTGGAAATTTTGAGTTGAAAGTCAAAATCTTGAAAATAAATTCTTAATATCGAGTCAAGAGTCATAATTTCGAGTTTGAAGTCGAAATTTTGAGTTCAAAGTCGTAATTTCAAGTTAAAAATTGAAATTTCGAGTTTGAAGTTGTAATTTCAAATTAAAGTCGTAGATTCGAAATTAAAGTTGAAATTTTGAGTTCAAAGGTGAAATTTCGAGATTGAAGTCTAAATATCTAGTCAAGAGTCGTAATTTCGAGTTTGAAGTCGAAGTTCCGAGTTCAAAGTCGTAATTTCGAAATTGAAGTCAAAATTTCGAAATTGAAGTTGAAATTTCGAAATTACAGTCGTAATTTTGAGTTTTAAAGTCACATTTCCAAGGAACAAATGATTAAAATATGAGCCTTCCTGCACTTCTGATTCCAAATCACGAATAGGAGTGGATCTTTTGCTCTTCAGAATTATTCACATGCCCTGATTTTCTGGTTTGTGAAGTTATGACAATTCATCAGAGGTAGCCCAGTATGAAACAGAAGCATAGTAATTATAATGTGATTGTACCTTTTATTTATATTTTAGTATGAGTAGAAAGGTTATTGAAAAAGTTTGGGCAAAAATGATTTGAGATATAATTAAAAAATAAGTCTCATACTGAAATACTATCAAGCTGAAATTCCAAATATTCAATTGAAGTAACTATTCCAATTTGTTGATCATAATTGGGTTTCTATACTTGATCAATTGCTTCTAGATTTGTGAAATTGAAAAAGTTGAGAGAATAGTTCACCTTGAATATCCAACCTATAACATCGTCATTCTCTCAAATTAGATTTTCCACAAGAATTTCATTCTGAATGTGTAAATATTTTCAACAACATCCAAATAAACAGAGTATTTCGATGAATGAAGGCGAGCACATTTATTTTGATTTCATAAAATCTTCTACAAAAATGTAAATAAAGCATAACCTTCTACAGTCGAAATAGGGAAATAAACTGTTTTTATAAATGTTGCCCGTGACTTCCATTTCGTGGACTTTAGCTTTTTGAGTATTTCCAGATTTAAAAACAGCAAAAAGGTATCCTTCAGGAAGAATATCGTTTCGTAAACCTAAAGTTTAAGTACATATAATCAACTGAGCACATTTTTGACGTGATTCCTTGTAATGACATGGCTTTTTTATTTACGAACCAATCTGATTTAATTGAACATTCAATATTAAGTGAAGCTAATTACTATACATAAGTGACTTGTTACGCTTCTTTTAAATATTAATATACCATTATGTTTTTGAATTACTATCATCCTCAATTATTTTTTGTATTTATTTTACATTTCGAAAGTACCCACGTTGAGCTCTGATTTGGTTTCCAAATATTTCTACTCTGAGAACTGTTGATGATTTTTAGTTGTTTAGTACATACTTTTCAACATTTTGATTCGACTACTTACCTACTATAGATTCTTACTTAAACAATTTCATTTTTTCATTTATTACGAAGTTTTCAAGTGCGTTATTGGCCACTTGAATATTCTAACAAATTCTTTGAAAATATTCTTCATTTGGGGTTCGATATTATTCAGTATGATGCCATTTGGGGAGCTTTTTTGTCCTTCACTTCTCCATTTCTATACAAAAAATTGTGGGAAAATTCAAAGGAAGGAAGAAAGCAATTAAGTTCAAAGTAAACTCTCTACAATCATGTGTAGATCATGCACAGAAGTTGGTAATAGTACGAAAAACAATATTGAAGATGATGTCGTTCAAAAATTGAATGGCAGAGAACATTTTTCTATGCCGCACTTGATTATATAACGCGTTGCCAGATATCAATGTGTTCTCAAACAATTCCTCATCTAAAAAACTTATTTTTTTTCTTATTGATTCAGCCGTTACTTGATGAAGATTCATAGTAATTTCTTAAACTACACCTTACGATTTGATCTCCACAAATTTTCTTTAAAAAATACGCTATCACAGTAGCTTTTTCAAAAATGAATTGAATACGACAAGTTCTCTCTTACTCTAATATTTATATACCCCAGGTAACTACAACTGAGGCTACCTCTATAGGTAATAACTCGATCAAATTATCTAAACCTGAGGCACCTCTTCAAGTATGATTACCTGAAGCATCAATGATAATACTTCATCGGTTTTTTAAGAAAACCAGTTCGATAATGGTGATCTACTCAAATCCAGTTGGTCATTCATTAGAGTGTTTGATTTTTTAAGTTTATTAATTTCCATTGCTTCCAAATGATTCAGTTTGAAAACTTTTTTTCTATGTGTAAAATTCCGAAATCTTCGTTGAAGATATGATTTTCTTCTAAAAGATGATTTGAATATGTTGAACTCGTTTTCTTATTTACATAGCTCATGTAATGTTCCTGGATACGATTTTAAAATGTTCTGCCAGATTGACCAATATATACCTTAGGACACGTTCCACACTCCAATTTATATACTCATGATTTTTCGAATTTGGATATTTTGTCTTTATTATTTTTAACTAACTTTCCCAACGTATTACTTGTTCTATATGCAATTTTAATATCTCATTTACCCAAAAATGAAGTCACTTTTTCTGTTGTTTGTCCAAAGTACGTTAAAGCTCTATAATTTTGATTTGGATTATCTAACTTATCAATAGGAAAAACGTCTCTAATCGCTTTTGCGTAGACTTTTTTGGAAAGTATTTTGTTTATTAATTCAGCTTTGAACCCATTGTTTACTGCAATTTACTTGATGATATTAAGTTCTTTATTGAAATTATCTATTGAAAGAGGAACATTGACTAATCTGTGAATAATGCTATTATAATTCATCGACCTTTTTTATTATGATGGTTGAGACGGACGAAATTGATTCTATAGAAATTTATCATATTTTCAACCTTGAGAAACAAAAAAATGAGTTATCCCAATTTTAACGGGTGCGTATCACTACGTCAAATTCCCACTATGTCGAAAGCCTATCCTTCACCAAAATACGAAAGTTGTCAAAATTCAAATTGACGACATAGTTAGAATTCGACGTAGTGAGATTTCGACGTAAGAAAAATAATTTGCATAGGAGCAAGGGGTATTACTACGTAGGATTCTCACTACGTCGAAATCTCACTATGACGATATCTCACTAGGTCGAATTCTTATCAAGTCGAATTCCCGCCAAGTGAAATCAATTTGAGTTAAGACAACTTTCGTATTTTGGTGACGTCATTGGAAGGAATGGCTTTCGACGTAGTAGGATTTCGACGTAGGTAGATTTCGACGTAGTGATAATTCGACGTAGTGAGATGTTCCTGTTTTGACCAATATCTATTTCCAGTTTTGAATTCAGTTTGTTTCCCTATTCTTAAGAC
Organism: Leptinotarsa lineolata; assembly: GCA_015342045.1. Taxonomy (NCBI): domain Eukaryota; kingdom Metazoa; phylum Arthropoda; class Insecta; order Coleoptera; family Chrysomelidae; genus Leptinotarsa; species Leptinotarsa lineolata. Next base: position 15,579 of record WOGR01000372.1, on the reverse strand, counting down.
GAATAACAATTTTGCAGTAGGTTTTTAAACAATTCCTAAACTAAAAACTGATTGACTGTTTTTGTAATACCCGTTAACACAAACAATATGAATTCTATAAAAATTTTTGATATTTTCAACCTTTCGAGAAGGAAATATATAATTTATTTGATTTGTGGTAGGCTGTAGCATTTACACGAGGAAAATCATCTGAGATCATTCAAGCTATTCCAACTCTTCCAGTTTTCAATTTTTGTAACTATGAGGTAAATCATTTTCATTTCAGGTAGTTCATGAGATGGCGTCCTGAAGCTCGGATAAAATTGTCGAATGTTTTCGCTTCATTATTTTGGCGAATAAATAACTGTTAATGTTCTTCATGATCGGATGTAATTTGTTTGAGATCAGTTTCGTAAGCAAAAAATTTGGATTAATTGTTCCATTTGAAGCAGTCGAAGTGAAATGTCGAATATCCCTTAAGCTTAAAAACGTCTGAACAACAAAAAAACTCTAGTAATGAGTAAATCTTGAGATTGCTTGATATTCCTATTCACTTTCAAAATATTCAGAGTAGGAAATTGTCTAAAGGTCGCTTGTATATTGCTCGTTGTTTCACTTTGAAATCTGAGTAGTGATAATTATAATTTACCTCTTGAACACTAGAGTGCGAGTGAGGAACAACCATTATTATTTGTAGCCCGATCGGTAATGCCATTCGCAACTTTCCATTGCACCTAAAAAATTATAATCTCCCTTTATTGATTTTACTCTGCTTCAGATTGTACCTGTGTTGGTGAGAAACCACCAAATTACGTCGATGAAACGACGAACATGACAAGAACTTTCGTACCTAGAGCAACAAATGGACAGATCTTCCCTTGGAACAATATACGTCTTCCTACCTCCTTGAAACCCTATCGCTATAACTTAACAATACATCCAAATTTGACCACGCTTGAAGTGAGAAGTAAGTATATCACAAAACAAATATGTATTTTTTTCATTAATTGTTTCATTAACACTTTAATACACAGTGGCTTCAAAGTAATGAAGACTATGTATTCGATATATGAAGAAAGAAAGAGGAAGATTAAACGTTTTAATCTTCCACTTGAAGATGAACATTTAGTGATCGAAACACATGTCGAGGTGTTAAAAATAACGGTTTGATGTTGGGATAAAATTCGAGTAAGATTCATTACTACACCAAAGGTTCCAAAACAGTGCATCATAAATACATCAGTAATTACTGTGGTTGATTGTAAGACCGAGACAATAGGCTTATGGTATGAGAAATTGAATACATACGTTTTTGAATGAAAATTAGAAAGATATCTAGAGAAAACTGGATCCATTGTTGTTCCATGTCTTGTGGTGGGCTCATTTTGGTTATTATTCAAATGTGGTTTTAATTTATCTTGTAGAAAGTTTACCAAGAGTTGTCCATCTTTGGGCGCGAAATTTGAATTGACATCTCCTGCTGAAATTAGTAGCAACGTATGATAGTTTTCTCCCAATTCCTCAGAGCCTACTCGACCGTAAATGTGTGCTCACACCTCACTCTCTTGCCCCTACAGTAATATACGAAACATAACTCTCCCTCTCTCTCTTTTCACCTTAACTAAGTTATACCTCCCTCTCAACTTCCGTTCGCCTCGTCCGATCACACTTTTCGTAACGCTCTCGTCATGCATTCACCAGCTCACTCCCCAAGTCAAGCGCATGTAAAGAAGTTTTACTTCAAAAAGTCTCTTTTGACCTGTGGCGTTGATAAAAGAATTTTCGCGGGTATCAATTAACCTTAAACACCTTTCCGTAACACCCAAATCCGGCTATCCGTAACTCCCGTGTCTCAAGTTGAGATTCTGAATTATTTTCGTAAAAAATTATTGGAAACTTTTGAGGTGGTCAATCATAAAAAAAATTTGCAGCTTCTGATTTTTGAAAAAGTAGTTATTTAGAAATGAATTTGGTTTCACGGTGAACCCAGTGGGTCGTTTCTGATGGTAAAAATCATTTTTTCAAATCGAGACCAAGTTCTGCGTCACCCCAAAACTTTGATGTAATGTGGTTTGAAATAATATCACAAACTATCACTAAATTAATATGTTGCGTTTATCGACCACCAAGCGATACACAATATAGGGCAATATTCTCTCTACTTGCAAACACCATTGATTTTCAGCAAATCAATCATCCCAGTGCCGAAATTTTCATATTCGGTGACTTCAATGTCCACAATATCGAATGGCTCAAATTTTCAAATAGCAACGACGAACAAGGTCGCGTAGCTGAGGATTTTGCAATGAGCCAGGATTCCTGACCATGACGGAGAATATGCTTGTCTTCTGGATCTATACAACCGATCCAGAAATTTACAGTCACCGTAAGGTCTCCGTTGGGATCTTCCGAGCAAAAATTCATTTCAGTGTTGAGTGAATTACTAACAAATATTGGGAAACAATATGAGTCACGCAAAGTTTGGCATTACAGATCTGCTGAGTGGGAGGATCTTCAAGACCATTTCCGAAATTTCCCCTGGCATGGATGCAAATATCCTTTTCAATGAAACAAACTTCTTACGACAAACGTTGGTTCAACAAAGATTGCGAGCAATCTGTCGCCTTCAAATATCTCGCGTACCAGCAGTGGCGCAAAAATCCCAGTACCGAAAACCGAACTACGTTTGTTGATGCTCGCAACAGCTGCAAACTTGGAATACATGAAAGCGAAGAACTTCACAATCATAAAATTAGGGTGTAACTGCTTGCCAATCCCAACTTGTCTAGATCCTTTTGGTCAGTAGCTAAAGCTGTTAATGAAAACATTAAAAAATCTAAAATTCTATCACTAACACGATCGGATGAATCAATTGCAACAACAGCCATAGAAAAAGCAAATCTACTAGCTGAACAAGTTGCTTCCCACTCCATAGTCGATTTTTTGGGAAAGGCACAATCCATTATTCCCACACTAGAATCAACAATGCCGGAAAATAATTGTCGACAACGTTTAGTAAGGCGAATTTTCAAACAGCTTACTATCAACAAGGCGTTTGGTCATGATGAAGTGCCCGTCATCGTACTTAAAAAGTGCGCCAATGAACTCCTACCAGTATTTTACAGACTTTTCAACGTGTCTTACAAGAAAAGGGTTTTTCCTCCTTGTTAGAAGATTGCTCGCGTTCAACCTATTCCCAAAAAGGGCAAGAAACATCATCCAAATAACTGTAGACCAGTCGCTTTGCTATCAGTGATATCAGAAATCATGAAGAAAGCTGTAAACAACCATATTCTTAAATATTTGGAAGGCTTTAGCATCTTGAGCGATTATCAATATGGCTTTCGGAACAAATATCAACAGTCGATCTTGTATTGTATGTCACCCATATTTGGAATAACGTAATCGAGAATCATGGAGAGTCAAGAGCTGTTGCGCTTGATATTTCTATAGCATTTGACCGTGTGTGGCATGAGGGTTCTCTGGTCAAACTTCGATGTTATGGCTTGTCGAATCATTTCTGTGTATGGTTCTCCAGCTTCCTGGAAGAACGTTCCCTGCAAATGACCGTTGATGAATATCTCTCGAATACTTTTACTATCAACGCTGTTGTTCCTTAGGGATCCTATTGTCTTCAACCTCCTTTTTATTGTATATCAACGACTTATCGAAAAAAAAAACCAAAATCCAATATATTGCTTTGCTGACGACAGCACACTTGTGTTGTCATTTCATTTGGCATCAGGCATCAATTTCCTACAAAAAGATAAATGTCTCTAAACCGAATATAATAATGTCAGGACAGACAATTCCGCTTTCTGCTTCAATACATGGACAACAATATGTCTTAGCACAATCATGTCGCTGGAATTGCAAAAGCTGCTTTTCAAAAACACTGTTCCGAACCAGAAAACTGTACACACCTCACCAACTTTTGATGCTTTATAAAACTCAGATCAGACCTTTTTTTGAGTATTGTTCTTATGTATAGAGCTCCACCCCTAAGCATATCCTGAAGCTGCTGGATTCCGTACAGAAAAGAACCATTCGCCTGATTGAAGACACGAAAATTACTTGCAACCTTGATAGACTGGAACATCGAGAACGGTTGGAGATCTGTCTCTCTTCTATAGATACTTTTACAGGAGGTGTTTAAGTGACTTGGCACATTTGATTCCACCAAGAGCGGTATATATCAGAAATATGCGACGGACTGTGGCTGCTCATCGTTTTGAGGTTCCACTGAGTACACCTCAAAATTCACTGTTTTGAAATTCTTCCATTTGGAGAACTACGTTCATGTGGAATAAACTTCCTGAGAATATTTTCCCAAATTGATTTAATCTCCAGCGATTCAAATCCAATGTAGATCACTACTTCCGCACAGGCACCGCTCTTAGAGTGCCTCAATGTTTATCCTGGAGTGCTTGTGTGTTTTCCTTGAAAAAATAGAGAAAAACGTAAATTCGTTTGGTCGTTCTTTGAGATTCTTTATCTGATTTATCAACAGGTAATTGAAATTGTTCAAAATAAATTCGTCAAAAAAGTTTGCCCGTGAAACTGACATGTCTGTCGGTTTTCTGTCTGGTTTTCAAAAAAAATTTTCTCTTATTCCTTACGTATAGGAGAAATATATCAGGCACATCAATGTTGTTTAAAATATTCAGTAACCGTGTCGATTGTCCAAATTTGATAAAAAAATTCATTGAGTAGGTACACCTTGTAGAGACTTGCAAAATCATAATATCTCCGCTACCCCGTTTAGAAAAACCAATTCAGGTGAAAACTCTCCTTTATGCAGAGTTGACAGATCCCTCAATAGTAATTACAATGATATTGTAAAAGTGAGGTTACCTTTCCTCAGATTCAAAAACTATGTGAAATCTATTTCTATTTATAATTAGTTATCGGTTTTTCGCGTATTGTCCATTGAATTCTTTTTGTTTACTCACTCTGTTTGTTTACTCACTATCTTTCATATGTGAAGTATAGATATTTTTTGGATTTATTCTGTTTGTAACCCTATTCGTGCAATAAATGAATGAATGGACGCTACAAGGATAACCATAATTGATCGAATCTTCATCTCTTGAGAATTCAACTATCCCACGATTCCACTGCAGGCTTGTCGATTCAAATTTTTATTTTTTTTATTTTCAAAAATGTAAAAACACATGAAAACTAATCAATTATAAGAGCCTCTGTATGTCGTGACACAGATTTCCACCCGTGTGTTCATCTCATCCCAATTCACTAACGTGATGTGATTGCCATTGGAATTATGCCGTTAATGTATATACCATGGCTACGCATATGAATTTCAGAATCGTTAGATTAATTAATAATAATCTGATGCCCCCAAAGCGTATCTGAATGTGATTAATCATTTTTATTAATTGATCCATAAAATGTTGAAACCGCATTGAAGGTAATGTGCCATAAAGGAAGGGTAATAAAACTCACGCAATTTCATATATTATTGTTATTATTGAATGTGACTGTATAACACTGATTTGATGGGGTATGACAGGTATTAATATTAATGGTTTGAAATTTATCAACTCTATAAGAAGAAGCATGTAATGAGATTGCATATTAGGTACAATGACTAGAAAAATATTCAGAATCTAATAATGACTCATTGGAAAAGAATCATGCCATGGTTTGTTCTTTTTGTAGTTCTTAGAAAACCCATATAACTTGGGATATCTGCTAGACATTTCTCTAGGTATAAATCGTACCTGAGTTTCGGCGTCTATTGGTGATTCTTTTATTTTTATTTCGATGTTTTGTAGGGTCTCGAGATATTCTTTTTTATGCCTCGTCTTCGAGCATATTTACCATTTTCCATGTGTATTCCAATGTGTCCTTAACAACGGTGTCGTTGCCTTTGTCTGCCTGTAGTACAGTGATGTAAGTGTTTCCACAAGTTCTCTGAGTGCATAGAATTCTTCTTTCGTTAGATTTGGTTGAAGTGATTCACTGGTTTTGAGTTTCTGTTTGGAGAAAACCATCAAAATCAGAATAGAAGAGTTGCCAATAGACGCCGAAACCCAGAAACTCATTATAGCTACAGAAAAGTTCAGCTGATTTCCCAAGATATATGGATTACCAAAAATCCACATAGGAAACGCACCTCTAAGAACCATTGTCAGCGCCATTGGATCTCCACTACAGCCATTTGGAACAAACGTTCGAAATAATGAAGAAGTTGAACAAGACAACGTTATACCTTCATTCGTATATAGATCACTCCCATATATTCACGAGTTAACACTAAAATCAATCAATGTGTTCAAAAATAAGGACTTTGAAATTTCCAAAACGAATTTTACTACTATATCTAAATTATACAGTAAATCAAAAGTTCCAATTTCAAATAAACAAAAATCTAATTTAGTATACAAAATTTCTTGCATGAATTGTTCTAAAACATATATAGGACAAACATCTAGAGTTCTGAGTAGTCGCATTACTTCGCATAAGAGCGACTGCAGACGAAATGTTAATTCTTGTGCGTTAACAGAACATGTTAATTTGGAGAATCATAGAATAAATTTAAAAAATCCACATATTTTAGATAGAGAAATCAATACAACCAGAAGGATATTCTTAGAAATGATACACATATACCACAAAGAACACTCAATGAACAAAAGAACTGATATTGAGAATATCAGCCTAATTTACACATACCTACTGAAATATGACAAAGAGAATAAAAGATCTAGTAGTAATCAGAATTTTCCCACTTGACATTGTCATGGTTTTTTATCCGTTTTTAGGTCATTTCATATTTTATTCTCACGTTAGTAAGTTCTCCATATTTATATATTTTTTAAAAGATATATAATCTCATTATTGTAGTTGTCCTGACGAAGATTTGAAATATACCGAAAGCTTGACATATAACAAAGAGTTTTCTTTGTAACATCTCAGCTATCATTATTATTACGTGAACAAAGCCTCACTACAGAAAACATTCATCCCATATAAAACTCTGCATACTCTGATTATCATTTACTCATAGATAGAAAATATATAGAAAAATCAATTCATATAAAAATTAGAAAATACATAACCTTAATTATGATAGACTGTGAATAAAAAATACAATCCTCGAAATCTAATATCAGTTTGTTTCTGGTGACAATGTTTTGCGGTGATACTGACGAACGGGTTGAAAAAAAAACGAAAAAACCACTGTTTCCTGAATGGTTTGGCTAATTCATTTCAGAAAATGTGGTTTCAATATTCTCAATTATAGCTTCAATCACGAAAAATGACAAAAACATAACCGAAAAATTAAAAGAAGTATAACTTCTGTTGATGTGATCGAATACCCCAAATTTTCACAACAAAAATCGACAGATATGTATGTGAAAATAATAGGTTATACTGAAATTCCATAATAGTGGGCACTAAAATCTCAAAATTATCATAGCATTGCATTAATTGTTGTCAGGTTGTGATTCTATATATTTTATCATATAATTATATTAAGTATAACTAGTATAATTTTCGTACGCCACGGTAAGAGACAGATTAATACCAAAACATCACAGTCACACTTCGTTCTTGATATTTGTAAAGAACAGATGTGTTTTTTGGCTAGTGCAAATAATTGCTGGTATCTAGTAAAATTTGGATTTTGATTCATAGTGGTTGTTAAATGAAAGTGACAGAGATACATTAATAATATTTGAAAAAAATATTTCTTCAGTGATAATAGACACGTTTAAAAATCAAGTGAAATACATTGTAACTAGAAATATTTGAATTGTAATTCAAAAAACAAATTCTATCGTACAAAACCAAATTCGATAAGAATTTATCGGGAAAGATTTTGTAATTCCACATTCCAAAAGGCTATATATTGGCATTCGCCAAATATTCAACTAAGGCCCGGTTTACAAATACATTAAATATTTGGACTTAGAAAAATTTCTCTCCATGAGTAGGTAGAGAAAATGGATGAAAGAAAGAGAAAAACTCCTGCCACACAGGGGGGCATGATGGAAGAACCTGTTTGAACCGAGATCAAGGCTATCTAGGACACCCGAAAAAGAGGAAGGTAGACTAACAAAAAAACAAAAGATGTTGGAAATGGCGATAAGGGACACCAAATCTGAGATGGAGGAAATCCTAAATGAGTTGGCGGAAATGATTGAGCTTTTGAGAGACGAACTCAATCGAACGATCCACCAAAGCAGTCAGAGTAACGAAGAAGATAGCGAGCTAACGGGGAGCGAGGAATGGGCGATTGAAAATAGTGAAAGGCGAAAACCAGAAGGAAGGGACGCAAATCAGTGATCATTCGGCATGGCTAAAAGGATGGGGGAGATGGTGGAAACCATACATAAGGTTACCACCAGATTCTCTGGGGGAAAAGTGCAGTTCAACAAGGAAGAGCAAACGGCGGTAAGTAGTAGCTTGCAGTCGATCGTGGGCAAATGGGGGGTATGATTCTTGAACTCCAAACTGAAGAAAGGAGTTTAAACGAGAGATTGAAAGAACTAGAAAATAGAGTAAGAATGTATGAATGTGAGAGGGGAGTCATGAAAGCACTTACAATCAGGTTAGAAGATATGTTAGGGTGGATAAATGGCATTGGGGAGAAAATGCTATTTATTAAAAGGGCCATAAACAAAATTGATGGTATTATGGAAAAAGGTAAGACGACACAAGGTAATATTAATCAGGCTAAGCCTGAGTAAAAAAAAATAGTACCATCTGAAAAGCCTATTGAGACGAATACGGAAGAATCAATGGGGGAAACAACGGAAATGAAGACAGACACGAATGCAGGTTTCTAAATGGTTGAGGGCAAAAGAACAAAAAAGAAAAGGAAGAGTAGAGGTGAAAGGACCTACCCTGCGGAGATAGGTGAAGAGAGGGAAAAGACGGCAAGGCCGGGTTGGAAAACACCTCCGCCGGTAGAACAAGAGATCATTATAACAAAGACGAATCAAGAAGATGAAACACCAGCTATCAGAAATATAAGCGAATGACTTCGGAGAGAAGGATGTACTAGCTACGTTGAAGCAATCACTCGAAATCGCACCGGAGTCGTAGTGCTCAAAGAGAATACTGAAGAAGGGCGCCAAAGGATTAAGAAAGTGCTCAAGGATGAGAGAAGAATAAATGTGAGGGAAGGGTCGAGACCTAATCCTCATGTCTTGCTTACTGGTGTTGAAAAGGGATATGGGGATCAGGAATTGACTGATCTCCTACTGGAGCAGAACCTCCAATTTAGGGAGGGACTTACGAATGAAAGGAATAGTTGTTAGAAAAAGGAGAGAATGTAGAACGAATAGATGAAAGGAAAACATAGTAATGGAAGTGAATGCTGTCCTCTTCAGGAATTTCATGGAACTTGGTGTGGTGAATCTTGACCTAGTGAACATCTACGTTGGAGACCATAGCAGTGTTGCCGTGTAATGTAGGTGCTGTCACTATGGTCACACAGCGAAAATTTGCAGACAATACCCTGCCTGGACCAAATGTGGAGGGCAGCATGGAGGGAAAGAAAGTAGGGGTAATAGGGGGCTCAGCTGCGTAAATTGCAGAAGAGCCGGCGTGACTGCAAATGAAAGGAGGCACTCGGTATATATGAGAAGGGTGGAATTGCTACGGAGGAGAACGAACTACCGGGTCCTACAAGTTGATGTTGGGAAGGGAAAAGAGGCCTCCTTATTGCTGCGTAAGACCGCTGAAGAGCGTAGCGCTGCAGTGGTATGCGCACAGGAGCCTTGGGTCAAGAAATCAGCATGGGAAGGTTGAAGTAAATATGAGGGGGGGAAGGATCCAAGGTGCGAACCTGGGTTCGCTTCTCCGTTGACAGTTTGGTCCTAAAGAATGCAAGGAGCACGAATGGAATAGAAATAATTGTGGGTAATAAAAAAGAAAGTGTGAAGATCATGAATGTGTATGACGAACCGGGTGGAAGGAGAAATGTGAGGTTGGATGGAATGCGAAAAATTGTTGATGAATGGGAAGGAAGAAAGATATTGATTGGAGATGTGAATGCGAAGAAAGTTGCCTGGGGGGCAACATTACAAATGAAAGGGGAGAGGATGTTCTCGGATGGGTAACCGAGAAAGGTTACTTAATCGAGAATGACTGTGAAAGTCCAGCGACTTTCTCCAGTAACAGTCATTTCTGAGAATTTAGTACCTACTATTTTGGAATTATATTACAGTCAGATCTTCAACTTATTTTCAATCATAATATACACTTTTTATATCGAATAACATGAAGAACTAGAATAGTATATTTTTTTGTCCTAGTTGAGGAGAAGTAGTCAAATATTTTGCTTAAATCTCAATAACTAGTGTTAAATGAAATATGTGTTTCATATCTCATATATTACGAAGCTTGTGAATGTCATTCAATGAGTAGATAACTGCTGTTAAAAAGATCCATTTATGAATTATTTCAATAGGTTTTATCAATGTAGAAAGTAGGCTTATTATTTTTCACACATACTAATGTGTGAGTGCCATTTGATATAGCTATCTACCGTTATGGCAATGATATTTTGATTCAATTAGTCCTGCGATAATAAGGAGCAGCACTTTGAAACAAGTTGGTAGGTGATTATTTCGGCGATGTTCTGACGAAATGTAATTTCAACAATTTTTTGTCAGCCAGAAAAATAGTCAAGGATTTCAAATCATTTGATATTATATTAGACAATGGAAATATGAACTGATGAGAAAATTGGTGGTTTTAAACAGACATCTCACACATTTCACAAGCTTTTTCGTAGTTTCCTTTAATGGTCTAAAATACACTATTCGAAATATTCTCATCTATTAAATGACAAATAATTTATTTCTCATCCAATAGATTTCTTATTTTGATGTCAACTAATTTGTAATTAAAAATGTTGTAGTAAAAAATACCTTTTGTCTTAAAGATCCAACATGTTTCGATGTAGTGATATATTTTACGAATACTATGTTTGAATTATAGAATGAAATGTTCACATCAAAATTTTCAACACAAATAGAGAAAGAGGAGATAGAGAGATGGAGAAAAAATTCAAAATAAAATTTGTTCATGAGTTTATGACTGTTGATGTTGAGAATTTTCCATCTGGAAAATTTCAATTGTGTTTCAGAATAATATCAGAAATGATGTAAATCACAATTCCTGTCTGCTGGTGTTACCGAAAGTTGCACGAAACCAAATATTTTCTAACAAGCATGATGAAAGCTGAACCAACTCCTCTACAGAACCGGACTGACTTGCATATTACATCCAGGAGTTGAAAATCATGGTTTCAAAAGGTTTCAAAGAAAATATTACCTTTGTTTGTAACCTGAATGCAGTTGACAATATTCGCTATGTTCATAATCGTGCTTGCATGACGACTTTCTTCAAATTTTCTCAATTATTGTTATTCTATTACCTTTCTGAGCATATTTTTGATATTTCTTTCATTCCAAAACATTTGTTTTGTGAGCATTATTTTTCTTACCTGTATTTCATTCATGTCTAGTTCAGGTTACAGTGATTTTCCCTCTTTTATATTTTTTCATGCTGTTGAAAACATTTTCTCTTCACATTCCTTGACTAACTTATGATATTTTGGATCCTTTTTCTCATTCTCATATCCATTCATCTGATCCAAGACTTCAAATCTGTTATTATTGTTAGAAAATGGGAATTTGATCCTTCAACTCCAAAATTATAATCTTTGGCGATTTGATCTGGTTATGTTGATCTTGTATATGACATCTCCGTAAGGAGAGATGTCCCCGTCCTCACTCACTCAGGCTCGTCTTTTCTGGATAATTGAGTTCAGCAATGCATTTGTGGTTCAACTCATCACCACTGGCGAGACACAATGACGGGTCGAAACATCCCTGTCTGGTGTCGAATCTTTAACGCTTTGAGAATTCCTGATCCAACTCCAGATAGCACTGTTTTGACATGTCCTGAGTCTCATTAGTGGTGCTGGACTGAATAACGAATACATTGTTGGATTCAACTGTCTTTGAGACATAGGAGTAAAAATCTGGTTTCAATAAGTTTCTGGTCGATGATTGAGCTTGGCTTTGCAACGAAACGTATAGGAAAGCTTCGTTTCTCATTGGTATTCTTGTTTTAAGTCTTTTGTCAGTCCCATAGGTTGCGTCTTCGTGGGGTGAGATATTTATGATGACATACAATCAGATTTTTCCTTCAGGTAGGGGAGACTGGGGATGGTTGGCCAATTTCCAGTTCAAACTTTTGTATTCTCGTTATTTTAGTGTTCATTTTCCTAAAAAGCAATTCCATTGATAGTGATACTATCAAGATCGGGAACAAGATTCTAAATAACTCGCTACCAATTACAATATAGTGTACAAGCTCAATTTCGTAAAATGGGAACACGAATCAACCTACCCTGTGCCTGGGGTGAGTTGACTTATCACTAGAGGTAAGTTGTCTCAAGAAGTAATGAGTGCCAAGTCTCCGAAGAAATAGGTTTGGGAAATATCATAAGAAACAGCTTCATCTTCATTATCAATATTGTTTTACTTACAAATCAAATTATAATGCTTTTTCAGTTATCAGATCAGTTTTCTGGGTTAGATTCTCTTCGGATTGCTTGGAAATGCTCTATTATCTTCAGGCATGATAGACGAAGTGCTGATCATGCTTATATCTCTTACTTCAGTCACTGTATTCTTTTGAGGAGTTTTTAATACATAATCTGCTATCGTTTCTGAGAGTGCTTCTGAAGTAGAAGGAACCTCTCTTAGAGCATATAAAATTGATGCTATGACATACCGGAGTGCTCAACTACGTGGAGCAGTCTCATGGTCTTGCGGAGGCCTTGTTTGATCTGTTGATTGTGCAGCACTGTCAGTAATAAATGCTGAGGGTAGTACAGGAATAGCCACATCTGGTGTATGTCTGTCGATCACATAAGACTGACAGTAATTTTCCAATCTCAACCAGCAATCTCTTTTCTATCCCACGATAGTAGAGACATATATTCATTTTTTTGCTAATTCATATGCAAATGTTCGTCACTAATTAGGCGTTAACCCATAATACATATCAGCAGCCCTAATCTGATAATTTTCCAATGCAAGCTCTTCCTCATAACTGAATATTTCTGTATTTTCAATGTAGCCAACTCTCTCCAAAGTAAACTGAGATCCCAATAATTCGGGAATGCTTCCAAATGTTTTTCTTATATTTACTACGTGGCGTTGAAGTGATTTATGGTATAGCAAATTCTTTCACTGTAGAATTGATACCCTTTTCATCGAAGACAACTTGTTGACATGCTCTATCCAATATATTTTCAGGTGTGCTTCCGCGATTTGATTTTCGTTTATACGTCCGCATCGTTCTAAAACAAAAACTTTGGGTACTAGTTGCACTCTATATCTAGCATATCAAAAATAGTATGGGGCAGGTAGACTAGGTAGTCAACCAGCCCCTTTATGAATTAGTCAATCAGTCCAAAACTCATTGTATTGTTTAACCACGTGCCATATCCTCAAAATAGCGTTTTATTCAAACAGAATAAGGCATTATATGAAGATCAGGAATCAAACATTCGTAACAAACACTTCGACAAGCAATGACAATAGAATAAATAGGCATTGAAATAAATAGAATTACTACAAAAATTGTTACTTACGTGTCTTGTTTTCCAACAATATGGTATCACTGACAAACAGGGAAGGGGAGCAAGGGAAAACCCGGATGCTCTTATCTAGTTGGCCAACATAAAACGTTTGCGTAGCTCGTGTTTTTGACAGTTAGTATACCTGCCCCTACAGTCAACCATCCCTAGTCTCCCCTACAGTTGAATTCAGGAATCAATTCCATGATCGGGGTATCATCACAAGTGATACCTATTGCAGGATAAAACAATGCTATCTGGTGTCGAATAAGGATGGTATTGTTTTTGACCTCTAGTACGGGTGCAACTATGTTAATACTGATATATAAGAAGCCAACGTATTTCTGGAACAATTTTTTCCATATGTTCTGAAAGATTTTCTTCAGTGGTTTCTGAAATAAGTACGTGTATCAACTTCTCCCCTATAAAATAATACCAATAACTCCCCAGTTCCCAAGGAGTCGTTAGAAATTTATCAATTTATAAGTCATCTGAAGTGTAAATCTTCTCTTCTGAAATGAACTTGGAAGACAAGTTATTGATTAGTTACAGCATTGGTTGGTGTGTTTATGAAAATTATGATATGTAAATCAATCATACAAGTCAACTTAAACGGAATATAAATTGAGAAACAAAGTATAAAACTTAATTCAGCAAATCTTTATATTTGGCAAAAATGGGTACTCAGTGCATTATCACCACTCTCATAATCATTCTGAAATGAAACAACCATGTTATTTTGAAACAAATTCTTGAACAATATTAGATAAATGTAAATGTTTATTCCTTGGATTTATAGTCAGTTTATTCATTCTCTTCATGCCTACGCTCAGCCCGCCCCTGTCTACCAGTTTAGAAGTCAACGTAGACTTCTTGATATTTCATGCCAAGACGAAGTAAAACTGAAACTCCAGAAGTTATGGATTTTGTAATTATAATGTAATATTCGGATTTCCGCAGGTAGGAAAGTTGTGATTTCGTTCGCCATGTTGCATATTATGCTTCCTTAATGGATGTATTGAGTATGGGTACAGTTTGTTGGCACAACTTGGTACACTCAATATTCAATGTTAGAGATGACGCCGAGTGCTGGGAAGGTTACGTGAAAAAAACTACTTATTCCAGGAACTTTACTTGGCGGCTTGAATTAACAAAAAATTTATAAAAGGATTTTTTTAAGGACAAAACACAAGAACGACAGGACAATCCCTAAGGCGCTCTAAAATCGGTGCCTGTGTGAAACAAGCGATTCACGTTGGATTTGAATCGCTGGAGATTAAATTCATTTAGGAAAACGTTCTCCAGCGATTCAAGTTGGATTTGAATCGCTGGAGATTAAATTCATTTAGGAAAACGTTCTCGAGAAGTTCATTCCACATAAACACAGTTCTCCAAAAAGTTTTTGAAGAGGTGTACTGAGTTGAACCTCAAAACGATGAGCAGCCACAGTTCGTCGCGTATTTCTGATATGTACCGCGCTTGGTGGAATCAAATATGCAAAATAACTTGAACACCTCCCGTGAAAGTATCTTCGATGTTTCAGGCTATCAAAAGTTGCTGAGGTGTGTACATTATTAATAAATTCAAGAAATCTTCATTACTTTAATCTGATCTTGACATTATTCTATTATAATTGGTAGCTATCACAATCAGTCAAAACCACCAACGAAAGTCTGACGTTAAATAATTGATTTATTTATTTTTCCAAAGCACACTATTGAAAAATATTAATGTGTACTGTTGTACGTTAGAGACCAATATCTCAATGTATACAAATTGTAACTTTTTCTAAGGTAGGTACGTACCAATTTCGAATTGACTGATCTGAGACAGTTAAAAAACTGGATCAAAAAGAAATATTACTAAGTATTAAAAAAAATGTTGAATATCCAAAATAAGTGATGAATTCAAAAAAACGAGCAAGAAAACCACGTCAGTTTCCGTTTGAAACAGTTTATCTCGAAAAC
>WOGR01000371.1:0-26633 GCA_015342045.1 Leptinotarsa lineolata | reverse complement strand
TATTGGATCAAAATCTCACCAAGTTTGGTTCGTTTGAAAAGCCAATGAAAAAATACGGAGACAGAATCAACAATCAAAATTTGATAAATGAGGTGTATACGAGGTAAATTAGACTTTGTGACCTTTTCAATGAAAATAAAACTTTGAACAAATAATAATAATCAACTCAAATGTAAAGACAACAGTAAATCACAGCAAATGCTCAAGATGCTGGCCTTTTTCATAATAACACGATTGTGTCCTTCTTCGAATATTATTCACTGCACGATTAATTTCCCTCCACCTCAATCTTCCGAACTCTCTAACAATGCTGTGTTGAAGGTCCTCAATATTTTGATATTCCCTTTGATGATAAACTCTATTTTTCAGTGTACATCATAAGAATGTATCCACAACACCTAAATCTGGAGACCTTGCTGGCCACCTCACCGACCCATTATTCCCTATCCATTTATCACCCAACCTGTCAGTCAGGTAATTAGATATTCGTCTCGTAGTGTGTGTTGAATACTCGTCTGGTAGTGTGCGATCATTTTGAAACTAGATGTTGTTTTAGTTAGTCAAAGGTAAATCATCCAAATAGTCTTCGAAAATCGACATTAAAAACTAGTGATAGGTTTCTTCATTCAGAATTTCGTCAAATGAATGGAGACCCAAAATTCTATCTTTGTAAATTCCTGCCCACTCGTTAATACTAAATTCCGCTTGAGGTCGAATTTCTCGTAACGGTCTAGGGTTGTTTATGCTCGTTGTTTATGTTCGTTATTTCGGTTGAATATCCTACAATTCGTAAAAGTGCTTTCATCTGTCCAGAAAAATCATGTCTTCGTATTAGCCAATTACAAAATTCTAATCGCCTTTCAGGACCACTTGGATGCAATTTCTGAGATATGTGTATTTTGTAACTTCCTGAACCTCTTAGCTAGAGACACAGTGTAGCCAACATTATTGAATAAACAATGTATGTCACATTCAATCTGCTATTTGGTGAAACATCAGATGATACAACTTTCCATCGCTCGATTTGGTTTCATAGCTGGCTTGTTTTCTAAAAAAATGAAACTGATAACGGGAAGCTGTTAAAACAAACTAGGCACCAACAGTTGTTTACTGACGTTTGCCATATTAGTCAAGTTATATTCATTCTTTAACGCAGGATATTTACTATAATAATACGAAACAGAAGTTTTTCAGAAAACTTCAACACCCTATAGCTTGGAAACAATGCATTTCATGGTTTATTTTCGTATGAATACTCTTCCAAAAATGACTCTCAACACACCCAATATTTTTTCACTACAATTAGAAAACTCTCTCTATATAAATCTTAGGGAATTTCTGGTTAGTTCCAAAAATTCACGATAGTGAGTAAGAAATTTATCACTTATAAAGAGTAAATACGAATTGATTATAACGAATACTTCCATACTTATTTATATTTACGGCCAATGAAGCGAAGTTCTGCTCCTGGAACAAAATCTCGCTGTATTTTTTATTATCCCACTCTATCCTCATTCAAAAATTGAATTAATATGGCATAAGAGGCACTGCTCTTGATCTAGTAGGGTCTTATCTTCAAAATAGGTATCAGTACATCGACATCTACAATATCAAGTCAGATTTGAAACAAATTTGTCATGGGGTTCCTCAGCGTTCTATTCTCGGCCCGTTATTTTTCATCATTTATATGAATGACTTATGTAGCCTCATTTCACGAACAAAATTTGTTTTAGTAGCCGACGACAAAACCCTCGTATGCTCATACAAATCACATACCAGTTTACCTCAAAACTTAGCTAACACTTGGTTCACAGCAAATAAACTCAAACTGAACGAAGAAAAAAGCCCAGGATATTGTGATATCCTCAAACACCAGTGTTACTCTAGGAGACAGTGTTAAGTTTCTAGTTATCCATATTGATGCCAGATTTAGATCGTCCAGCCATATTGGAGCAACTACTCGTAAGGTATCTAGTGTTTTATTTGTTCTTACAGTTGAGAAATGCTGTAGGATTGATGACACTGAAGATAGCATATTATTCACTATTCCACACAGTTATTTCATATGAAGTCTTGATTTGGGGGCATTCCACAAACTCAATCACAATTTTCAGATATCAGAAAAAAGCCATGAGAATTATGGAAAACATAGAATATAGGAAATACTGTCTTCCTCTTTTCATTCGATTCAAAATCATGCCACTTCCTACATTATTTATTTATTTATGTTGTGTCGTTGGAGATTCACAAGAATATTGAGATGTTTTCAAAACACTCTCCAGTCATGATTATCCAACAAGATCCGCATGTTTATTGAATAATACAAGACATAGGTTAGCAGTTAGTCAAAAAAACTTCCTTGATTTAAATTTATACAACTGTCTCCAATATCAAGAGATATCTTCTCAACCACTGTTTCTACACAATCGAAGAATATGCTGCTGGGATAAAGACTGTTCTTTTGTTTGTTGATCTTTCCATATTTTCATGTTGATATCTTTATTTAATTACCATTCATGTGACACTGTGATCATTTTAAGGAAATTTTGATATGCCAGTTTTATTTTATTCACTTAAAAAAATGTTTTTTATTTATTTATAAAATTTATCACTTCAATCTAGAGAAGTTGTTGCTCATTTGAAGTGTCTGACATAGTACCTATAGTATATATGACTTGCCATGAATGTATTTTGTATATAAAGTGGTCAGATAAATTACACTACTCTACTCTACTCTACTCTACTTTAGTCTATTATAGTCTACTCTACTCTACTTCACTCTACTCTACTTCACTCTACTCTACTCTACTCTATCATAACAAGTCTCAGAGTTCATCTTCAATTTCATTAAGATAATGAAAAAATATGATCTTCATTCAAACATTTTCAAAAATGAGACACAAACATGTTTTCTCAACTTTTGATGAGTGGGATAATTTATGAAGAATATTAAAAAGACCTTCGAAATCTCTAAAAAACCTCACAATGAAGGGTTTTTGCAAATATGCTAAAGATGAGGAAATAAGATTTAAGGTCTATTGGTTTCACCCTACTAGGGAAAAAATAAGAAATTGACACATATTTGAGATATATATTTAGTCATAGTGTATTTCATTATAATTTACTATCTTAATCTCAATCAATATATTTTCCTTGGTAAAATATGTTAACAAGAATACACTTAATACAATACATTTCATAAAATATATTCATTTTCATAAACTAAAAACTTCTTCAAGTTTTCTACGATATCACAATTTGCATTTGGAACTCTCACGCCTCAATACAAATGTACCAAAAAGTACCTCATATGTAAAAAATAACGAATTGACAAAATAATTGGAGCGTAAAACTCATTTCGTTTTTAATTGAACATTATGAATACTTCAATAAATACCTATGACTATGAAACGATATAATTACGGAAAGTTTGAATTTGAGGTATTGATCGTTAAGTTCATGTTGTAATTAGCTGAATGAAGAAATTCAAAATTTTTACTTTCATGTAAATAAAACATGAAAATTAAACAGTGTTTCATTACACAAACTTCAACTGATAATTAGAAACTTTGATTTTAAAGGAATGGAATTATGCACCAGAGAAATTGAAGAGTTAGGAAAGAAAAATAGGGGAGATAGAAGCAAAAGTGTCCATGTGATTAGGAAGATGCCAACTACACCAATACTATGATCATGGCCACGTCCGTTTGATTTATCTGGTTATATTCAGTAAACAGCTGCCAAAATGATGTAACTTCCTCATTCACAAACGAGAAAACTTGACTATATCCACTGGTCTACTGGTTTGATGTATTGAAATAAAAAGAAGGAGATAAACAATACTCAATTTTCATCAATACTTTCCGCAAACTATATCAACCTGGAATACATTGTTGATTTTACAATTATTCTATAACGCAATATTTTGGCAATATTTTGGTACACCTTTAAGCCTTTCTTGAGCATAGGATATTTCAAAGGAGTTCTAGAAGTCCTTCGAGGGTAACATAACATTTTCCTATGAAGTATCTACATTAAACTTAATATATATCTTAACTCCATAGAGAGTATTACAAAGTTTGCATAATAACTCACATAATTCAAACTCTGCATTCTCGTTCATATGGGATATATTCTATAATCTCTGTATAACTGTTTGGAATAAAATTGAGAAACAATAAATCTATGAAGTACAAAAAATATAACTTTATCTAAGTTGAAAACAGATATAGATAGGATCTGATATAGGACAATGCCGGTATGTTTATCGATATATGTTGTTATCGTGAATATGTTTTCAAGTTATATACAAATATTACACCAAGCACGGAAGCACAAAAAATCACATTTGCTCAAAAACTGATAATTAGAGACTAGAACTAATTGGAACGAATAATGTCTTCCCTAAAATTAACATAGTTTCCGATATATCTGGTTTTAAAAATATCGCCTGATTTGTATATTTTTGTTAACCTCAGATCAATATGGGACCCGATATTGGGAGAATATAAATATCAGTTCTCTAAGAATTCAGATAAGTGTGGTGAATAATATCTGCAAAGATAAATTGATTTTATGATGAGTGGACATTCAGTTTTATTTCGTGATGCCGTCTTTTGCCTAAACGGAGAAAACATAAAATGGTCTTTTTTTAATTTTAAACACTCAACAAAACAGATTGCAGACTCAGACGCATTATTTTGGAACTGATAACGAACATTTTTCTTTACCTATATGAATCGTGAAAATATTGAATCTCATATACATTGGTCTTAGAAAAATTTTATTCTCAATATGTAGCTGAAATCTAGCTGAAAAAAATTTACTCAACTCGAAATTAATGATTTTTCAAATCATTCAGTATTTGAGTCTCATAAAAATATTTTTCATAAAATTACATTTACAATTGAAAAACTGGATTGTTATGAACATTGTTCAATTTCTTATACAATATCATCTCAAAGAAAAATTTGGTTCCTTTTCCTGATTCCATTGTCTCTATGATAATAACGTTTCGTACATCCGTAGAAAGCACTGCCTACTTGTCTCTTTTCCTTTGCGTGAGAAACATATTTAAAGTGATTTGATTCAAACCACAAAATTAAAAATAAACACACATGTTGATTGTCTTTTCAACGGGAATTCACTGTAACGTTTTCTGGAGATGATTCCAAGTTCTCTTGGAACATATTATTGTTATTTTGTTCCCAATTCGTGGTTTCTTCTGTTGTGGCATTTGATTCTATTTCGGCATCACTCTCCACATCCTGAACGAATCTGTAAAAAATAACAGTGCATTGTTAATGAAGGTTGCTTGTTACGTCATACAAGCAAATGAATTCAATAATATAAAACTAACGAGTAGTTAATATTCGTGATCCGAATTTCCATTATATTGAGAAATGTTCACAAATTTGAAATGGTTTAGGTGAAACAGAAAATGATATGAGGAAAATAAAAATAAAATAACAATGATTATGAATTGTAACAGTATGAAAACTGCTTTATGTCACAGTTATCAACCGAAGACCATTGTGAATACTTGATAAACATAAAGAACTTTTATCCGAAAACGGCGGCAGATTTCAGCCTTCTCACCGTTAGGCACCATTAGTCTGTATAATTTCTCAGATATTTTTTTTGATAGGCACTTTTTGTGGAAGATGAAAATACCCGAAGACGATGATAAAAAATCTGATTTCCTTCTTAAGAAATTATTTCAGTTCAAGATAAATAATCTATATTGAATGCATTTCAGATAAAAAATATATTTTCATTTCCTTCGTTATAATTCATTCTGAGGACTCTTCTTTCTTCTGATAAACTCGTCGTTGTTGCACCTGATGCTATTTTGATGAGTCCAAAGATGAGCAGATAGTTTTCAGTCGCTAGTGTCCCCTCGTTGGAATTATTCAAATTTGTCATAATCACAGTTATTTGAATTGAAATGATTTACTTTTAGGCGAAAATAATTTTTCAGAAAGGAAGGTTTTGGCATCCTACTTTCTACTTCTCCATCTTGATACAAAAGTGTTGGAATAGCTATTAATATTTGTTTGCATTGCATTCAACTTGATATCATATACAGTAACACGATTTACGAATATGAAACATTAATTATTAATAGGTGTATCCTCTCACTAGAAAGGCATGAAACATAAAAGTACAGACCGGCCAACTAAATGTTGGCAATATTTTGATATTGGTGTTGTCAACAACACACTTGAAGGCCTCGACTCATCAAAACACTTGACCTGATGAGTCAGTCATGGCCTGCTAGAGTGCAGGACCTGCCGCGAGGCACCTTGATATTTATTATCACCTACGGCACTTGCACGGTATCAACAAGATACGGGTGATAACTAATGCTTCGAAAGATTTCGAATTTATTGTGTTGAAAGAGAAATGCCGAGTTTATTAAAACTTTTGTTTTAATCAGGATGATACAAGCTAATAAGTCTGATGTAGTATTTTTCGACCATCATCGTGAGACGATATTTGTGGTGGAGCTTTCAGCCCCGGGTGAGGCATATATTTTTCGAATAGGCACACTCTACTTAGACTGCTCTGTTAAACGGTTCTTCTGATTGTTGGAGTACTTGGCGAAATGAACACCACTGTACTCTCAAATCTCAGGGTAATGTCGACTTCCTAGTGCAAGGCAGAAAACTTGGTCGGACAAATACAGGGGGCTTCAATTCTTGATACATTTCGTCTACTTAAGACAGACGAACCTCGAATACGATGATCACTAACCTCACGGTTTGGAGAGTGGTATTGATTGGTGATACCGGCGCGCCGTCTCAATGTGTCGGAGCTTCGGATAATATTAATTAAAATGAAAATCTTCATTTCTATGGAGTCCAAAGTACGGACAGAAACAGTCACAATATAACTTGATTGAAAATTATGAATAAATATAAAAGTCAAACAATTTTTTCACTCGTATTTTATTTCACTGTGAATTCTTTTCAGGTTTTCTGCTTAATATATTCGCTATTTTAACTATTCTTTTAATTTTCAATTGTATTGTTCATTTCAGGGATTTCAGATCATTTTATACAATATTAGACAATAGAAGTCCAAACTGATGAAATTCATCAATGAAATAAGATATCACATATTTTCTATTGAGGAATATTCATTCGAAATTATTGTTTATTGAAATCAGTTTCAATTCACGGTTGAAAATTGGCATGACATTGATCAGTTTGGTAAGGCGCCTTTAATAAAAAAAAGATTAAGCAAAAAAACCAATGGCCGAATAATAGTTATTGACATAGATATCATGAGTAAGTAACTGAAAATGAAAAATATGTTCGTGCTTGATGTTTACATTTCAACTGCTTACGATTTCTTATGATTTACGATTCGGTGCAAAACTCTGCCTTGAACTGTTATCTATATTAAAATGATTATGAATGTTTTTCCGTTAACCAGCTGTCGTACCCCTACGAACGACAACACTCAGAAGTTGAAACTTGTGCGAGCTAAGGACTAACGAAGTCTTACATTTCAACGTGTGATTCCTAACACGGGTTGGACGATAGCAAGTGAAGATAAATCGTTCAACCTGGGGCTTGAACCCCCGACTCTCACAGCGGTTAATCGAGTGAGTGCACAAAGCACCCACGTCGACCCGACCGGCTATCGACTATTTTTTTACTTTCTTACACTCTAAGAAAATTTGACATTCTATACAATTTTTGCAAAATAGATCAGACATTTGTTTTCATTGATGTATTTGTTAGTTTTATTTTCTGGAATAATAATCACAAAAATGATACAAAAAGACATGAATCATATGTGCTTTCTGATAATAATATTTTGTTCTAGCTTGAAATTAGTCACGTATTGCTTTAGATGTATTCTTACGAGGAAGTGAAATCAATGTCTATGTACGAAACATTGAGGGATAAATAACTTTATCATCAGAATAAGTTGTGAATTAGAGAGCTTATTATCATATAACATAACAGTATAATATAAAAGAGCTCTATATATTTCCACCCAGTGATTTGATTGTTGCTTCGACAGAATACTCTTGATGCTGCCTTCATTGTAATACCGGGAACATGAAATCCGAACGAAGAAGGGAAAGAGAATATTCAAGAAACAGATTCTTTCTGAATATCTACTAAGGTTACGGGAATAGATCAGAAATTGAATCAATGAAAAACATGAAAATTACTGGAAATATTCATGTATACCTACTTGGAGCAAATACAAAAACATATTCATGAAGGAATAGAATTGAGAATGGAAGTGAAGAACTATTTCAACATGGCAGGGGTCATCACATAATTACCACAGAGATTATCATTCAACGTTGCCCATTTTGAACATCTAGTAGGTTTTGAACTATGACGTTAATTATTCTGTATGTGACAGATGTATCTTATCATGATCATAAATTTTTGAGTTTTCTGGATGCTGTGAGCTAATTCTGCAATGCATATCTAAAATAATGAAGCATTTGTTCTTGTTTTGTATATGCTGAACATATTTACTGCAGCAGTTGAAGAATGTATAGTATCTGCAAATAGGTCAACACAAAAACGTGGAGATGAGTTCAATCAAATATGGACTATCATAAAAATTATTTACACCCGAAGGAATATGGATCTTTAGTTACAGAAGTCAAAACGTGACATAACGAAGTCAATGATAATAATAATGATAAAACTTCCCGATCATCTATCATTACAAACCAAAATGAATACAACGAATATACGGAAAGACGAAGTATCAGTCAGGGTTGTTTTTCGATTCATCCATGATTGACTATTTATTAGTAATATACAAAAAGTGGCAAAATTGACTTCAGAAGGTGTCAATTTAGAAACTTCCTACTCTTGATATCGTCTTTTCAGAAAGTTGGAAAGATGGAGACATGTCGATTTCATTTTCAAGGGGTCAGTTTGGAGATTTAATTTTAGGGTTTGTCCATTCACGAGAAATGGAAATTAACCTCAGAATCTTGAATGGGAAGGAGGCCTAGTGGTATAGAATTTCGAATGGCTTCCCATTCATTACTTTTCTTCAGGACATTAATTTATAAATTTTTGAGTTGTTTTACAAAAAATTGCATTCGGAAGTTACAGAGGCGATTAGAATTTGTGGTGATGATTTTCAGTTAATTATTCAGATAGACATTATTGTATTTTTTACTGAAGAGTGAATTTTTTCTTCTTTCACAAGGGAGAGCTAGAAAGAAGTTCGTAGGGCGGCGTTTCAAAACAATCGTATAACGCACGTATTTTAATGTTTTGGTTGATATCACTGGTTGACACTGTTTTTGTCATTTTGGCGTACCCTCATTATGAATATATGATGATTTTGTTTCAATCATATCCATTTGTTTTGTGAAAGCTATATATTTATTTCTGTCCTTATATAAGTGAATTTGTTCGAAAAGCGTCATTTAGGCGGCTGTTTAACTACAGCATCAACTAAAATACATTTTTTTTATTAGGTACATGGCAAATATGCCACGAAAGTGTTATAATAACCTCGACAGTTTTTGTTATGTTATGTGGAGAAATACCTTTTACATCTAAGCGTCGAAATTTCACCCCATTAATTGAACAGTTCTATTTAGACTATCTTGAATTTCCTGTGCAACATCAAGACAGATCCTGGGTCCTACATAAATGTTGTGTAACGTATGTGAGGCTGCTATTAGCTTAGGCTAAACAAGAACCTAGACATTTGCCAATGATTTGGACGGAACCAAAGTATCATGTGAGTTATTGTTATTTTTGTTTGACTCAAACAAAAGGCCTCACAACAAATTCCAAACATACTATCCAGTATCCAAACAACGGACTCATCCTCACACAGAGCCGAACTGCCTGTGTCTAAGCCTCCAGAAAGTCGGGATCCCAGTCCGGAACTTCCTCTAAGTCCGTATAGGGAATATGAAGAATAAAGATAGAGACTCAAGTTATGAATCGCAAACTTTAAGAGGACCACACTTATTGATTGAATGATTGAGTTCATGATTTGAATCTGTCTAAAAAACAGGCCGAACTTTTGGTGTCTAGATTAAACGACTGGAATTTACTTTCTCCTGATACGAACGTTTCTTATTTTGGCCATCGTAACGATGAAATAAAACCTTACTTTTCTGGAGAGTTTTATGTAATAACATTTCTGTTGTTATGAATTTATTGAATTTTGAATATGATCCAAGTCATTGGCGATTGTTAATTGACTCCTCAAGAACTAGTTCGAAGGCAGTGTTGCTGCATAATGGAAACGAAATCCCTTCAGTGTCTGTTGCTCATGGTACTCATATGAAAGAGACTCACGAAAATGTGAGATTTCTTTTTGAAAAAATTAAATACAGTGAACACGCTTGAAAAATTTGTGTCGATTTTGAAATTATTTCACTTTTACTTGGACTACATCTTGGTTACACAGAATTTTGCTGTTTTATTTGCGAATGGGATAGTAGATACAGAAAATACCCCTATGAAAATAAAGTGTGGCTTAAGCGTGAGTCATTTACTCCAGGCTGTGAAAATATTAAAAATAAGCCTTTGATGAACCCTAGTGACATACTTTTACCACCGTTGCACATGAAGCTGGGTACGATACAAAATTTTTATGAAAGCTATGCACAAAGATTGCAGTGAATTTTTATACCTGAAAGAGAAATTCCCCAAACTCAGCGACCCAGAAATTGAAGAGGGAATATTTGTAGGACCACGAATACGAGAACTAATGAAGGATAAGGAATTTGAAGGAAAACCAAATGATTACGAAAAATCGCATGTAAATGTTTTGTGAGTGTTGTCCGAATTTCCTAGGAAATCATAAAGCGGAAAACTACAAAGACCTTAAAAATCCATATGTTGGACCCTCATCATGATTTCTTTTCCACAAATATAGGTGCTATAAGTGACGAACAAGGGAGAGGTTCCATCTGGACATTTTCTTAATGGAGAAGTATTATCAAGAAAAATGGAGTACAGGAATGCTAGGAGATAATTCTTGAAGACTCAGAAGGGACCTACCAGAAGTCACATATTCACGAAGATCATAAGTATTAATTGTACATTAATTACTAATTTCTCTAAGTGTAGTTGATTTTTGTATATTTTACGAAAATATATGTAAAAATACCTGATATGTCTATTTTCTTCATTGATACAGTATTGGTTGGTGAACTTAGCAGATTAAAAATTTGATATACGTTTTCATGTGACAAAAAAAAGTTAACATTTTTTTGACCAGTGTATTTTTAGTAATGCCCTCATTAGTTTTACAGTAGGATCTCTTTCATTTTCAGCTCATCAGTTGTTAGCAGCTAGTTGATGAACAAAGAAGTTGCAAATCAATAAATTTGAGAGTTTTTAATATTGGTGTTAAGTAGATGTCATGATCAAAATGATTCCTCTCGAATTATTTTGTTAAAATATAAGAACCAACAAACGAATCACACTATTTTCATCCTGGACTGGTTCTACATAATCATCTAACCATTTACTGAAATAAGAATCAATACAATGTTTATATTGAAATAATATCAATATCAATACATGGTAGCTCCATCAGTTAGAATGGTACATCAAATTATTTTACAATGTCTTACATATAATACAAGTAGTACTTAGTTGATGACAAAACTCATTAGGTAGATGATCAAATCTGGCGAAACAGGTTTGGGTGATGACAAAACTCATTAGGTAAATGTTCAAATCTAGCGAAACAGGTAAACTATTGGCATATTATGTCAAACTCAATCAGATAAATGATTAACTCTGGCAAAACAGGTAGATTTTAGAAAAACAATCATTGAAATATTACTTCTAGGAAAACGGTTGAACTGTGAATATGTTAATTATTGATATTTCATTATGACACAAGTTCAGTAATGGTTTTCATCATGAGTTGTGAAAAGTCTTGAATCATCATCCTGGGTATTACAAAGAGATCGAAAGAAGTAACTGATTAAAAGCCTTCGTTTAGGAAATTGAGAAAAAAAAAACATTCAGTTGCTAGCTATTATGGACTATGCGTCCGAGGGCAAAAAAACTGATTAAAAGTACCAAAATATTTGAATTGATATTATGATAAGACATGAACAAAAAAGTGATCAATAATTCGAACAACTATTCATTTTGTTGTAACTATAAGTTTTCTGATAATTAAAGAGGAATCAAACGAAATTCGACAACAAACTGAAGTATATGAATATACTCAACTTGAATAGAAACTATTGAAGAGTGAGTGGAACTTGTTGGTGAGAGAGTGGAATGGAATATTGAGATTGAATGAATAGCGGAAGTAATTTGGGGAACACTCAATACTTCAAATCAGTAAAGACTTATTTTCTTCTTAAGGATAACTCTAGAATTCATTGTCTTCGAAATCGATTCGGCTTGATAAATCTCTGAGGAATTGACTGAATAATTTCAATTGATTCATTTCCTGTTTTCTACGGAGGAATAATATTTCTTTACAATAAAAGTGCATATATTTCAAGTTTCCAACATTGTCATGATTGAAATAAATACGAATCAACTTACGTGTAGTGCTTTTCTTCTCCTCTCATCTCACATATTACGTTTGTTAAAGCCATTATATAATTTTTTGCTAATGTTAGGGTTTCTATCTTAGAAAGTTTCCTCTCCATTTTTATGTGCGGAATCACCTCTCTGAGTTGCTGAAACAAAGCATTATCGTTTTTTACTACCCACATCGTAATAATATGGCTATTAATGTTTGAATTTATCAGACTTATAATGTTTACGTAGGGAATCTTTCGAAAACTCATGATTGAATATATTCAATTGAGTGACACGGAACAGTGAAAAAATTTTTATCTTTGTGTTGATATTTCCTACTGAAAAATGCCGATTGGAATGCATTCTTTGAAGGGAGTGAAACATTTGAAAAATAGTAAAACATCAAAGTGAGTATTTGAAAAAAAAATAGTTTACTGAAAAAATTTATTGTCGTTTGAATTGTTCGTATCAGTTGTCTTTAAGTGGCAACTGAAAACTTTTATGTTCTCTTATCTACCCGAACTTCAACGACTACAAATGGCACTTTTGATTATGAATTTCGAGGACAGTATGGGCATTCCTCTAGCTTTCATCTCCCAATTATTTAACTGATGTCTGAACATTTAGTGAATGGCGGCAAAATGAGTCTTTTTGGATTTTGAATTCAAGCGTACGATATGACTGCAGTTTTCTTCAGAGTGTATTTTAAATCATCACAAGTTTCAAAAAAAAAAAGAAACAAAAGTTGTATGAAGATATTGAAGTTATTTCAAGCGACATGATTCATAATCTCCTCTTTTTATTTTTAGTAGAAAATTCAAAACTGAAATCACTGTGCCCTTCCTATAATGAATAACCCACTTCAGATAGCATCGTAACTATGTATGTGCTATACCTTCAATTTTATTATAGGCCTCCCAGCTATAATTATTGTGATTGCTAATGACTAAGAAATAAAATGAATTATAAAATCCTTTTTATATTTTCATCAGATTTGAAATAACGATAATTCGAATCTGGAGTACCTCTGAAATTCTTTGAAACACCATTCATGAGATGAAGGGGATTTACACCGGTATTATCGAAGTTTCAAAAACTCTATTGCAGAATTCATGGTACAAAAGTCAGAATATGTCAATATTCGAAAAACATCTGAACTGTCTTTATTTTGGTTGAATATCTACTTCTCTATTCATTTGAATACCAGGAAAAATTTAAGAACTGACTATCCGAAGTCATGAGGAACTTCTTTTAGGCCCTGGAAAAACAGGCATAAAATTAGGGCAGGAGAGATTGTGTTCAAAACGAAATTACTTCTATGAGCAGTGTATTAGAAAAAAAGTATTCAAAAATTCATACTGTCGATATAATGAGTTCAGGTCAAATTGGATGTTATGAAGTGAAAATTATTATTATGGGTGTAATTTGTGACGGCCTGCCTAAAAACACAATATTGATTTCACGTTTCTTCAAATGAAAACAAACAGTAACCTTGATTTAAAAGGTATTATGATTTGTAAATTATTTCATCACTATACTCAGCAAAATTTATGTGACACTAACAACCTTGAGAAAATTCAATAAAATAGTATATTTGTTTAATGGATCATGGCATGGCTTGTAAGTTCTATAAACAGAAAAAACTTTCTTCATAGAAAATACAAGTCTTATCCAAAAAGTATTGAAATAAAAAATGAGTTATTTTCATTTCAAAGGTATGTGAATAAATTAATAAGAATTAGAAAAGCTGAATAGTATAAGTCATCAACCTTGAAAAATAGAAATGACTAGAAAAATATGGCAAATGATAAATGAAATGAAAAATCGAAGAAATGGAAACAGAATTAACAGAATAGTAATATCAGAAGATATAGTACTCACCAAATCAAATGACATAGCAAATGAATTCAACCAATCTTCTGGAGGTGTAGGAGAGTCTCTTGCAAAATAAATAAGGATACCAAAAACATAGAGACCAATAAGAAAAAGAATCTGCAGCTCCTTTTATTTGTCGTCAACTACTGAATGTGAAATAGAACTAATGATAAGTAAACTCAAGAGTAGAAAAGCTCCTGGTTGGGATGGAATAACTGCAGAGTTTCTGAAGAAAATCAACACCCTGGTATCTGCACCACTTGCACATCTGATAAATTGCATTTTCCACACTGGTATATGCCCAGATGGATTTAAAAGAGCGATAGTTACACCGATTTCAGAAATGGGTGGTAGAAAATATATTTGTAACTACAGGCTCATTTCATTAATCACGAATTTTGCAAAAAATTTCGAAAGAACTCTCAAAAACCGACTGACAAAATTTATGAATAGATATAATATAATATCAGAGCAGCAATTCGGATTTGAAGAAGGCATATTATCTACCAATGACGCAATATCAGCATCAACTAAAGATATCTATTCGAACGTAGATGAAAGTATGCCCTCTATCTGCATGTTTCTTGATTTGGCAAAGGCATTTGACCCTGTGAACCACTCTCAGTTATTGAAAGGTCACTATATCTAATGAGGAGTTATTTATATCATCGCTTGCAGGCAGATAAAATTGATGAATGTATTGGAGCGGAGAAAGTGATTCAATATGAAGTACCTTAGGAATCAGTGTTGGGACCGTTGCTGTTCTCTGTTAACATTAACAGCCTATTAACGATCAATTCATTTGTAAAAATCTACAGTTTTGCTGAAGATACAGCAATCTTATACTCTGCAAATTCGTGGGAAAAAGTGAAGCACGAATATGAAGATGATATAGCATCTATACTAAACTGGTTCAACCACATGCAACTCACCGTCAATTTCGAGAAAACATTCTTCATGCCATATGCCTCGTCATTACCGTTATACCGAACATTGACAATTGAGAATCAGGGTGTTATGATCGATATTGGTACTGCAAATCATATCAGATACCTAGGTGTAATGATTGATAAACATTTGAACATGGGATGAACATGTCACTAGTATAAAGAAAACCTTGAGATTCAAGCAAATAAGAAGTTTTCTAGACCCAGAACAGTTCAGAACAGTGTATCATGAATTCAATGTGCTATTCTCAGTTGAAGTGGTATTTTATCATCACACTTGAGAAACCCAAACATACTTCATGAAAAAATATTGAAAATATTCCTACTGTAGAATTATTCCAGGATGCGAGTATTAGAAAATTGTATGTATATTGTATCATCGCATATCTCTACTAAATTAGACAAATACTAACAAAAATAGATCATAACTATGACAAAAAAACAAAATTTAACGAATATGTCAAAATAAGCAAAACCAAAAAATTTGTGGGCCAGAGATGTTTCACACATATATCACTCAAAATTTTCTACCAGAGATGTACAAAATATACATTCACTACATGAATTCTAACCGTCTCCTCAAAAAACGTTATGAAACCTTTTCATTGAACAAATATTTTGAAGTAATGAATTATCTTTTTTGACGTATTACAACAAAATTGTTGATCAGCTGGTATATCAGATGCAACAAATATCTGAATGTATAGTTATATTGTGTATGTGTATATGTGTGTGTCTGCCTGTGTATGTATACATGCATTACGTTCAGGAAATTCTATTATTAGTATACGTACATGCTGTTCCTTTTATCATGTGATAACATTGCTATATTCTAAACCGTAACAGATACGAAGACGATCAAATGGGAAAAAAGGTAATTGTCACCCGGAACAATACAATGGTCGAAGAAAATTCACGAGGAATCTCGCCCTTCTTGAGTTATACGGGGAAAACCAAAAATGCTGTTTTTCGTTTTATTTTTCGAATGGAATATCAAAAAATGGAAAAAAAATGTTATTGTATTCGAAGTGTACTATGACGATGTAATAATACTTACTTCGTCATAGTACATTGTTTCGATTTCTTCAAAATGTAATTCAGACAACACAATAAATTCGACAAGTAGGTACCCTAACACAATGAAAATCCGTACTTTTTCGTTTTGAAAATTTTTGTGTCGCCGTAATCCTTTTTTCAAGGCTTATCTTCCCAATCAATAATGATTCGTAATTTTCAAATGCGGTTTTTTTTGTTGGCTGAGGAAGGGATAAGAAAAGTTCGTAGATAAACAAATGAGTTTTTGCCAACATTTCGGATTTCATCAAATCCATCTTCAGGGCTCAAACATCAGTTATCCATGTCAAAAATACGTTTAAAATATTTGTAACGGACAACATAGGTACAAACGAAAATGAGGACTGACCAAATGAAACACATACAACCACAGACATATTTTTGATGTGGGAATCTTCCAAAGAAAGAAATCAATCAATTTCAAAAAAGTTACTTCATACAAAGATGTGTAGATCATGCAAAGAAGTGACTTTCAGATACAAAATGAAAGAAAAACCCCTCTCGAAATAGCTACTTTCATGTAAACATTGAATTACTTGAAAGAAAAATACTTTCGAATCAAATACATTCATATGAACACTAAATTATACAAAAACAATTTTAATAAATTGATGGATGAAGCCGTTACTACGTGGTAAGAGATCATCATGAAAACTGAGAAATGAAAATTTTCTATGTTTTTACCACTCCTTATAGGACGAAACTGCAGTAACTTCGAATAAAAGTGGTAAAAAAACATATAAAATTTTAATTTTGTAAAAACAATTTTCTCTATTCAGTTTGTATTCCAATTATTTGACATTGAATTGAATCCACTATCATTCACAGGATTACTACACAATATCTATAGTAAATGAAAGAGGTGAAATTTCACTTACATGGAAAACTGTCATCACCACTGATAGACATCCGATGTTTGGCCGTGAGACACTCGCCTTATCAGCTCTTCAGTAGCAAATCTTTGAAAGATTCCCACATTTTTTTTGTTCAATATGGAGAAGTAGAAAGCCAAAACCTTTTTTTCTCATGTTCTTATACTACAAATTTCTCATGAATGCGGCAAGACAGTATTTTGTGTGACAGAGAGGCTAATGAAGGTTCGCTTTCGTGAATACTTATTTGAAAGAATGTTGAAAGAAACCGCTCACGTCTAAACACCGACCAATAACTAGGCCATTTTCAGATCTTCTGTTAAAAGTTTCTCCCCGAATATAAGATTCATATTTGAAGTACTGAATCGATTAATTGAAGAAATATTTACCTCGAATGCGTCGTTTAGCGAATGCATCCTCATTCTTTCCCTCTCGTTGCTTTCCAGTCTTCTTAAATTTCTCTCTCTTGCACTTATGCAGGTTTTCCGCCGCCTTATCGTAGTTCCACTTGAGGCACTACCACTGGAGGCACTTCCTAATGTGGAAGAAAAAAAAATTGGTTTCTGGTGCTGCTTCAAAAATAGAAAATGTATGTCCAAGTGACCTATTTTTACTGTGAACGGTAGGTATTATTTGGCATTCTTCAAAATTCAGAATAAAACAATTATCTGTTTTCGTATGTGAAAGTGAGAAGTATTAGTTACAATCGTGATTTATACAGATCTTTACTGATTTTCCGTGATTTTCTTACTTTGAAAGATGAGTAGTTTCCATTTTTCAAAAATACTCATCAATAGTTTTCATGTACTTTTCAAATTATCTAAATGAACAATTCGTTCAGGCCAGTCTCAACTCACCTACACAGTAGGTTTATGGACTGTCACCTATCAGAAAACAACCACTCCCCTGGCTAATACCATGAAGGGCGTTGGATTATTTCCAGTGTCAGTGCAGGATTCTAATCAAAAGTAATTCCCGATAATTAAAAATCGAATTCCTTTCAGAGTATCATTCTTCGAACTAGGCAGGAGCGAACATCCAATAACATCGCCTCAACCTCCTGTCGATATACTAACCGACTGCATATCCACATGACCCAAGACCTCGTACAAGGACAAAATAAACTTTTATTCTAATGGTACGAGGGCATCCTTGAAGGCTGGCTATAAATCAAATATGCTGTTGGCGATACAGCTTCCGAATTGTTCATTTAGATAATTTGATTTGAAGCCAGTCTTCAAGTATGCTCACGTACTATAAGAATGAAAGTATGTACTTTTCATACAATACATGAAACAGTTTTGTTCATCGGTTTGAAGATTATGACAAATTTACAGGTGACTAATATTTTTTTGAAGCTTACCTATTTAGCTTTCAGAGAAATATTTTCTCATTTCATCAAGAATTTCTGAGTAGAAATATGTTGATGTTCACATATTTTTCCAATTTTGGTAATTCAAACCTATTCGCATGAAGAATACAGAGTAATAAAACAGAGTCAGCAAGTGTGGTGTTCAAGCAAGACTTTTCATGTATTTTGAGTCTAACTAACATTGAGGAAAAAATCAGTATTTACTTCGTAGGTAAATTCTTACATTTGATTCATAAAACAAATTGTAATCGTGTACCAACTAAACATTCGAATGAAAGCATCCGTTATCACGAAGTTATTCTACCCACAATTTGAATAGTACCTCCATGTTTCCGCCTCTTTTTACCGGTTGTTTCGTCACTGCTGGATTCTTCGGTGAGTTCGTCCCTTCTGTCAGGTGTGTGCTTTCCAAGTTCCATTTCTTCAACTTCCACGTCTTCATCTTCTTCGTGCCAGGAAGCTGTCATTTCTAGAGATCGCATACTTCTTTATTCACCCTGAAATAAAGAACACAGGAATGTAGTAAATGTATTTGATGACATGTGTTTCACAGTACTTTGATACTATTTGCTATACTCAAAATTTCCATCACGACTGAGTGGAAGAGCAAAAACCTGTTCTGTGAACAAGAACAATGTCTTCGTGTTGATTGACGTATCCGTTCAGTTTGTTCCATTTTCTGTATATTCATTATAACTTTTAATGAAATGAAACATTTTTCTTATCATTTTTTCAAAACACAAGTTTCTGCTGGTCAGGCTTTATCCTCTGAAGCACCGATGCCTTTGAAGAGCGCGCCAGCATCATCAACCAACGACCACTACCTACACCTTGGAGTAAGTGATCATTGAGTACGAGAATCATGCGCCCTGAGCAAGTGCAGTGAGCCAAGAATGACAAACTTCTGCATTCGTCCGGCTAAGATTTCTGCCTTAGTGCGGCAAGCCGGTATGAATTTGAGATTTGAGAGTAGAGAGGGCACCATTCCATCAAGGTTTCCATTAATCAGAACAACCATTTTGACAGAGTGGCCTGGGTAAATTCTGCGGACTTTGAGAAGAAAATCTTAATATTTTAGCCGTTTTTCCTCCTATTTTCGGACGATATTCGTTTCGCCAGAACCTGAAAACTCCACGACAAATATCATCTTGGTCGTGGTCGAAAAGAAATGAGTTCATTCGCTTATAATAATTTGAGGGGGGGGGAACGATTACTTTCAATAAATTTGGCACTTCTCAAAACCCACAACGAATTTAATATCCCCTCAAGCGTAAAGCAACACCAGTGTCTCGTCAATACCATAAAAGTGCCGTAGGTGGTAATGAAATACTTTAAGGGCCGAGTTATGTCGATGGATATAGGCCGAAACCGTATATGCTGACAGCAAGTGCATTAGGGTCTTGGACGCCTCGCGGCAGGCTCTGCACCTTGTGTGAGGAACCTCTATACCCATCACCCGACTGCGGTGTCTTCAATACTACGGTGTTGAAGACACCATTCTGGCAGTCCATAATAAACCCTTCAGTTCTCGACTTCAGCCCACTCGACCTGAGGAAAGCAAAAGTTAGGCACTTTGATAAGCCAATGTCTTCAATGTTGTTGAAGAAAATCCCATGCATTGGCTTACCCTCATGTTGCTGCAGAAGTGAGGTGATCTCTGAGGCTTTTATATGAGCCTTTTGCTGAACCGATTTCGACTGGGTGACAGAGTTGTCATCACCTCGTACAGTGTCGAAAACTAATCCAGCTGCTTGGGTAGCTCTCCTAAAGAGAAATGCTCCAATTCCCGCTTTCTCATGGTCACGGACCATGCAGAGAAGGGGATCCGAACTCCTGACGACTTTACAGGCTCCATCCACTACCATTTCGCCATGTACATACTCCAAACTCACGGCGCCCCTATTGTCGGGGGAAGTACAACCGAGGAACGAAGGATCCTGGATGCAAACTCCTTTGGAGATGTATGATTTTTCGGGTCTTTGCATTGAGTTGATACAGTGCCTCCCGAGAACATTGCAGCAACTTTGTTCTTCCCCGACAGTTCCGATGACCAGATCTGTCGGAGTTTGCGCTACTACTTGCCGCGAAGAGAGTATTTCACTGCTGTTACCTCTCGTGAATGGCGTTATTTCACCCCAAGGTAAGTATACGCCTCTTCGGCATCCAAATGGTGTAGGATGCTTCCATCTACGAGCTGCACATTCTCTCTGTAGTCCCCGCATCGTCCTCTTTTGAGATGGACCATTTCACATTTGTCTATCTCGAATTTCATAGCCATAGCATCCGTGTATTCTCCCACCACCCACAAGGACTGATAAGGATCCTTCTCTCTAGAAGTAGAGTTTGAGATTATCCATATAAAACAAATGGGTGACCTTGTGCTTCCGGTTTCCTGGAATGCCACAGTAATGCCTTCAAGTATTTCTGAGCGCAATGGATAATGGCAATAGTGAGATGCAGAAGAGAAAAGGACCGACGGAATCGCCCTGAAATAAATCCCTTCTGAAAGTGACACACTCTGTTTGGGCTTTGGCTTGATTAGATGTTATGGTGGAGCGTGTCCACCAGAGTGGTATTAGTTATTCAAGGCATCTCACTATTTTGTCTGGTACCGCAAGGCATCTGAGCAAATGCAAGATAAGTTCATTTGATGTTGTATCAAATGACTTGCGGTAATCGATCCAGGCCATAAAGGCGTTAAGCTTATATACTGTGTCGAGTCCTGTGTTACACATCAATCGATGAGCAGGTTCTCTTTACATACAGCGATTCCTCTCTTCGACCCTCTCTACTCATATATATCCGTTCGAACACTCGATCAACGGTTAGTATTGTTGTGTATGAGATGCTGGTTAACAACTTATAATTCGAATTTGAGCGCAAGAAATTAATACATATATTCGATGACATGTGTCTCACAACATACTTTGACACTATTTGCTATACTCAAAATTTCCATCACGATTGAGTGAAAGAGCAAAAATTTGTTCTGTGAATAAGAATTTTGATGTATCCGTTCGATTCGTTTAATTTTTTGTGTGTTCATTATAACTTTCGATGCAATAAAAATTTTTTCATATCATCATCATTATTATTGTTAGTATCGTCTTTTACTCACTTTCTCAAACGAAAATATAATTAACGACATCTTATGTTTATATAATGCTGGAAATTGGGACTTCTTGGCTCAAAAGGAAAATATTATGAAAACGTCATTATGATGCTATTCATCTCTCTCTTGCAGGTAGAACATTGATATAATTTACCATCTATTCTGTGAAGCATTTATCTTTGCTTCAAAAAAAAATGTTACTTATCAGTTAATGAATCTTGAATATAGGTTGTATTGTTTTTATTATCTCAAGACACATTAAATATTCAGGGATTAACAAGGGTTATGAATAGGGATTAACTGAATCAACTAATGATGACAGTTCAACAAAATGATGAAATATTGAACAAGAAAACACAAGTAATTGATATGAGTAGTCTACATTAAGTTCATGAATAGGTATTATAAACTTAAATACAAATTTGAAAGAATTATAAAATTTCGAGTAAGAAAACAAAAGTTGAATAATTGATATGAGCAGTCGAATGTGAAATTATCCAGACTAAATATTGATAATATTTAGACGATTTTGGCTATAAAAAAAGTCATATAATTCTGAACCAACTTTCAACTGTATTCATTAAATTCTTTCTCATCTGATTTTTGAATTTCAGTCCAAAATAAGATTTGAAATTGCCAATCAATAATAATTATTTGTCTGATGGTATAACTATGAATATTATTGAATTCAATGAAATCTTTGTTCTTTTTTTCAAAGACATCAAGCAACCATCAACCAACAATAGATATAAACACTCATTTTAGGGCTCATGGTACATGCTGGTTGTTCTCATTTCATTGCAAGATAAGGTTATCGATGAAATTTTGGAGTCATACTTCCGATGAAAAATATGACTTTATCACTCAACTAAAATACGGGATATCAATGTTTAAGAATATGCTATGAGACCTACACTTTTCATCTGAGCCATTCAAACCCAGTCAAAGGGTATAAATCATTGGGTCAACCTGTGTAATAATAGTATTCTTTTGTAGATTTACCCGAATAATTATATTCGAGCAATACGCCAGTAGTTATGTTCGAGATTCAGACATGATCAGGCCTACAATGATGAAACTGGGCCAGCAATGAAAGAGACTAAAAACTTTCATTCTGTTTCATCATAATAAAAAACGGTGCCTATTGATCAACCAAAAAAAGGCCTCCGTAACCCAGAATGTGACTGAATGAACCATAGCTCTAGGAGTCACATTGAAGATAATTTTTGCCATTCAACTGAATATGTATGAACGTCGAATTTAATGACTGTGAAACAGGTTATGCAGTGATAGCCAAATATAAAGATGTCAATTAGTGGATATGGAAATTGCTGTACACTTTATGACTTCGGTAGACCTTCAGTGTAAGCATAATTTAGACGGGGTCGTTATAGATTATATATAATTCAGTAAATTCATTCTAAACCCAGTGTTTTCCCACTTCCTTTGTCATCCATATTTCAATAAATTTCGACAGAATTTACAACTCAGAAAGATAATGATCATATTCAGTGAAAAACTTGTTCAGAATACAAAAATGAAAAATTGAGGAAATCTCGTATTCTAACTGAAATCGCATATTGAACAATAAAACCCATGCTTTCCTTAGCTCGCAAGAGTATTTACAGGACTTATTATA
Source organism: Leptinotarsa lineolata (assembly GCA_015342045.1). NCBI lineage: Eukaryota > Metazoa > Arthropoda > Insecta > Coleoptera > Chrysomelidae > Leptinotarsa > Leptinotarsa lineolata. The sequence continues at coordinate 3,227 of WOGR01000371.1, read as the reverse complement.
TTGTTCAACGATATTAATCTCAATGATCGCGAAAAAGTATTTTGATAATTTATAAAAACTTACTTCAATGAAATTTTTATCAATTTCAAAATACATGCAAATTCATTCATTTATTTACAACACTAATGAAGATGAGTAGGTATCATCATTTATCTTCGAGGATTATTTCATTTTTTCCCTTACATCAGATGATGAACTATAATTATTGTCAGAGTTCCGGAAAAATTCATCTAAAAATTTAGACGATGGCAGCGAACCCAAAAAAATTTTGCATTGCCTCTCTGGATGTAGATACTGATTTTTTTAAATGAAGAATAAAGTTGCTCTGGAATCATCAGTTGCTTGGGTAAAACGAAAACGAATATATCGATTTTCTCTGCCTGGGGACCAAAGGAATCAAATGTTTCTATAACAGTAGGAAGAGAAATATAACCCAAATGAGAATATTTTTCTCGCTTCAACTTTGTTGTTGTTGCTGCTGAACCACAAAATTGGGGTACAACCTGATTATATTTGATTCTATTTCAACCAACTCTGATGAGAGTTTTTGGAAAACAACTTTTTCAATGTAACGTTTCACTCTGTTTATAATTTTCATCACAAATCAAATAGTTCATAGAACTTGCATCATAACAAAATTTTTCAAAGTACCTACTGTGCTATATTGTTATTGCATTTTATGAGACCGTTTTGAAAATTTCTAATTAGAGATTTTTTAGCGCTTTATCTGCTGGACCCGCTTTATCATAACATATGATTATGCCAGGGTTCAAACAGAGTGAGTCACTTTCAGAAGGGGTGTATTTCAGTGCGATTCTGTCAGTCCTCTTCTCTTCTGCATCTCACTTTTGCCATTATCCATTGCGCTCAGAAATACTCGAAGGTATTACTGTGGTACCCCAGGAAACAGGAAGCACAAGGTCACCCATTTGTTTTATATGGATGATCTCAAACTCTATACCTCTCGAGAGAAGGATCTCCATCAGTCCTTGTGGGTGGTGGAAGAGTATACGCATGCTATCGCTATGAAATTCGATAGCATGCGTATATAGACAAATGTGAAATGGTCCATCTCAAAAGAGGACGATGCGGGGACATAATTCAGTGCATAAATACTCATTCAAAATGAGGAAAAAAAATTTAACAGAACAATTGAACAGTTGCCTAAGAGGTTAGCAACTTTCATGATTAGTGTTGCACAATGTTGCCATTTCAGTACTTTTGTACTAAATCAGTACATATGTAACTTTGAAATACTTTTGGTATGATAATATTATCGACATGAAATTATTCGTATATGGTCATTTGATGAAACAAAACTAATTGCTTGTATATTTTCATGTCAATTGTCACCTTGTCTTTGGTGTCCACCCTTTATCACACAATTATTTGTTATTATTGTTGAAATAAGTTTCCAAAATGATGAAAACGTGTAACTATGGCAACGAAAATGTATCAATGTATCACGGATCCAGTTTTTCAATACTTTTTTATTCGATCTAGTACTTGTTTATTCACCTTCCAGTACCTTTTCCAAAGGGTGGCGGCAACACTGATGTCGCATTTGAGCCATAAATTGAAGTCCTGTGTTGTCGGCAGCTGCTTACAAACCAAAGACAGATGACGGTATATGACTAGTTGATTATTATTAAAATTCAATCAATACCTTATTGTTTGAGAGTTATAGAGTAATCTGTGGTTGATATTCTCAGGAAAGTGAAATAGGAACTGCTACAAAAGTTGTGTAGCGTTTTTGTCAAAATACTGCAGAGCGGTGCCAATATGAAAGGGGCGATTTGAATTGGTTTGAAAAACAATGTGTCCTGTTTTTATAATGTCGGTTCTGTTTCATTCACGAAATGCCTGAATTTACTTGGCCTATGTTTTTTCAGGTCTCCATTGAGAAACATTGAATCTGTAGTGCCAAACTTTGCCCAGCTGAGTTCGACCTTTAACAGTTATTGGTAATTCGTTCAAATCAGAAATGAGTTTACGGTCGAACAACTCCAATGAAAAAGACTTCACGGTGACTACAGTTCAGGACTATCGGATTCTCTTTTTCGCTTAAGAATCCATAATGACTTGTTTAAAGTTTGAGTAAGATCGCTGCTTATTGAAAAAGCATCGTCTTCATTATTTTGTGAATATTGTTGCCACAAAGTGGAGAAAATAGTGGGTTATACAATATTCTGCTTGGATTTCGATAAAGCTAGTAATTTCATGTGATATGTATAACCTAACTTAACCTAACAACTGAATAGATATAAAAAATTTAATGTGTTTTTTTATGTAACATTGAGTTTGGTTTGCGTGAAACCCAGATTACGAGCAATATTTGTTAATACATATTCTAAAATTCCTTAATTATAGGCAATACATTCTCAGAAATATTAATACATTGAAACGAAAATATTGTAATCAGGTTGTGATTCTATAAATTTCATCTGATAAAATATATAGAATGATAAAATACACGTTATTCTTGTGGATAAAGGAAATAATATATCGAATGAATTGAATGACTAGACTATTGCATATACAGGACTGCCATAAATAAGATAACTACCCATGAACTTACACATTATGAATGCTACTCTCAAAATAATGTTGATCAAATTTCTGAAATATAATTCATTTAAAAAACGTAACTATGAATAAAATGGATTACCTTTTTCAAGAAGTCATCGTCTCGTATAAATAACAACCCACAGAAGTCGGCACATGATGTCTTAAGCACGATGTCTTACCATTGAATTTTAGTAATTCCTTTTACTTCAACCCGGTTTGTAACAAAGAAACTGTGCAAATTATGAAAAATTTGAAGAATTCAAATTCAGTAGGAGTAGACTGCATCTCGACAAAATTGGTGAAGAGAATAGCTTTGCAAATTGCTGAACCGCTCACAAATATGATAAATTCATTTATTAAGTCGGTCGTATTTCCTGAAGAACCTAAACTCGGCATGGTAACTCCAATTTATAAAAAGGACGATCCTTTCTCGATGGATAACTATAGGTAAATAACTGTACCCAGCATTATAAGCAAAATAATCGAGAGAGCTATGTACAATAGACTGATATCTTACCTTGACAAAAATAAAATATTTAAGGACTCACAAAACGGGTTCTATCCTGGGAGATCTACTGAGACAGATATTTGTACATTTGTTGAATACATCTATAATATTCTCGATAGGAAAAAACTTGTAGGTGCCCTTTTTTCCAATC
>WOGR01000370.1:0-26644 GCA_015342045.1 Leptinotarsa lineolata | reverse complement strand
TTTAAAATACGGTAAATTAACATCGAAAATCGACGTGTTTCAGGATTATTTCTTAAAATGACCTGTTTAGCTAAAAATGAATTTGTTCCATACTTTACGGACACAGTGTATATAAAATTGTAATAAAAAACATTCTCCACGCTTCTATATATAATAATGTTGATAAAACATCAACACAATGAAGTCACATATTTTTGGGACCGAAAATCTTCAATGAACTACCAATTGAATTGAGAATGATTAACTCCAAGAATCTTTATTGAAAGCAAATCAAGCAATGGCTTTTAGAAAATAATCGAAATTTGGCAAATCAATTAACCGAAGTGATCTCTCGAATGTAGAAATTTCGTATTTCACAATACTTAATATGCTGAATAGATTGTGCAATTGATTTGAAACGAAACCGTCATTTGAAACAAACCTCAGTAAACCGCAGTATAACGTGGGTATATCATCTATTATGAAATACTTCTATATATTATGCAAAGTATAAAAAAGAGAACAAAACAATATTTGTAGTAAGTTATGTTTCATTGTGTAATGTTTTTTCATAAATTGGGCCGTGTTGGATGAGAAACTAAATTTTGTTTAAAATTTACCAATTTACCAAAGTAACCACCTTTATCGGTGGTTACTTTGCAAAATTTTACGAGAATCGTTGTCTTGTACCAAAATCAAATCAATCAGGCATAGCTGTTTGTAAACAGCAAATTTAAAAGATGTTTGTTTACTTCCTCACTTTCCAAGTTTCACCTTTTGTGGGTATTTCATCCATTATTAAAATACTCTTGCTTTCATAATTGTTTATATTAATTGTATATTCTGATGAATAAATCATTATTATTACTATTACTCTATCAACATCTGTACTCCAACTACAGATAAATGAAAAATACGCATAAATGGAACAATTACGTCTGAGTATCAAAAAGTTCCACATTTCCATCTATTTTGAAAATTTAATGGGTTTTTGCATTTTTCAATCCCAAGGCAATGAAAGGAAAATGAGGATATCCCTTGCAACAAACGCATTTATAGCCAGGAGCATTTCCACTTCCTCTTGACCCGTTTTCTAGAATATGTGGTTGAATGAAAATTTCACAGTGCGGTAGAAATTCGTCAAATATTTTATGGCCAAACAGACTTCCGGCCATATGGGAATTCAATGAAATAGGAAATAATTTCACAACTTGATGAACAGATAGGAAAATTGAATTATTTTTGTTCAAACAACTTCAATAGGACCTACAATCGATTAACATAGATTCAGAACCACATAGAAATATAAAAGAAACCTGGTCGGCAAAAAAATAAAAAGAAGTATCGATTGCAAAAATCAGTTGAGTACATTCTGTTGAACGCATTATAGTGTGAAATATCTTCATCATTTATAGCACACAATAGTTTTTCTTTTAGCACGATGGCACGTCATAATTTTTTACAATCTTTCTGGCACAAAATAGATTTTTATCACATACTTTAACACGTCTGCATTTGAGTGTTTTCAAAATTGTTTTGTTTCACGCTGCTCATTTTTACCGCTCTCATCAAGGAGGTATAATCATGATTATGCAGGTCAGTAGACCTGCATAATCATGATGTTTGTTTGTCACAGTTTTGAACTATCGTTCATCGAGTAAATGAAAGTAGGAAACATTTTTTCCCTTTTTGCATAGAAACTCCCCAGAGAAATAATAATAATATTGGTAGATTATGGATTTTTTACATATAGTCAGTGGGCATACTTGAAGACTGGCTATAAATCAAATCATATAAAAGAACAATTTGTTCAGGCCACTCTCAAACTCCCCACATTGTAGGTTAATGGACTGACACCTATCAGAAAATAACTACTCTCCTGGCAATACCACGAAGGGCGTTGAATTATATCTTACAGGTGTCAATGCAGAAATCTCTACTGAAGTATTTCCTGCATATGCTGTTGGCGATACAACTGCCGGAATCGATTTTCAATTATTGAACGGGCACACTTGTAGACCGGTTTCGGGCTATTTGGCCTCTCATCAGTGCAAGGTAGTGGCCATTATCAACATTAAATCAATGATATTCCATAATTATAATTCGAATTTCTTGCAGTATATCATTCCGAATGTTAATTATGGAATATCATCGACTTAATGTTAATGATGGCCACTACCTTGCACTGACGAGAGGCCAAATAGCCCGAAACCGGTCTGCAACTGTGCCCGTTCAATAATTTGAAATCGATTCCGGCAGTTGTATCGCCAACAGCATATGCAGGAAATACTTCAGTGAAGATTCCTGCACTGACACCTGTTGAATATAATCCAACACCCTTCGTGGTATTAGCCAGGAGAGAGATTTTCAGTTCGGAAGATTCAGCTGTGAGTATTGAACATTCTGTCTAATATATTCACTGACTTGAAATTCAATTCTCTTCGGAAGATTTGTAAGTGGTGGATTTGCAGACGAAGACTCGCAATTTAGTCATCCCCAGGGAAGAAGTAAAGAATTTCTTTTGCTGACTCTTTCGAATTTTTATCAAGACAAATCAGATCAAATACTGATGTGACTCCAAAATCTTCTTTTTTTTCAGAAGATTCAAGCAAATACTCAATCGAAGTGAATGTCGTTACACAAATTTACACAAATTCAGAAGTGAGAGAAATTGTTATAGATTCAGATTTCCATTATCTAGAAATTTAGTGGGACCTAAATATTCATATCAGTAAGTTATATAATATCAAAAATGTGACTGAGAAAAAATGAACAAATATGAAATGTGAAAGTTTAGTGAGTCTACTTTGCAAAAAAGATGTTATGACTTTGAAAGGACATAAATTATAAAAAAAAATGATATTTTGAAATGAAATTCAAAATATTCCCCTCTCCCAGCATTCCTACAACTACTTTTCTGATTAATACCACAATGAATATTGAATTATACCTGATAGACATTTATGCAAGTTTCTTCACACAGGAAATTCTGCAAATGATTATCGTTCGTCCTGGACAAGACTATGGTGAGATAAATCAAGTGACCAAATGAATGTCCATCATAGTATTTATGACTTTGATTTTGAAATATTTGTCCCCTCAATATGTATGTATCTCTCCTAGACACATTCATCAGTCTGATTTCGATTTCTATTGGAGTGGTGGTAGTTACTTCTTTCCTGTTCGGGGATTTATTCGCTAGATAGAGCTGTTACTAATCAACAAATATTTCTCAGTCGACGGTTATGTATATGCAGCAGAACCACGATGGAACCAGTGGAGTCCCAGGCACACTGCCGTTTGGGTTGGATCTTTACCGCACTGATGAGAGGTAATACACCAAAACCGGTCTGTGTAGGTGATCACGCAATAATCGTCTACGGAACTTTTCTGTATGAGGAAACTCACATCAATGTCTATTGTGGTATTAGTAAGGAAAGTGTTATTACTTTTGATCAGGTATCCACCATATCCTACTTTGTAGGAACGTTGAGAAAAGTTCATGAAGCGAATCGAAAAATGGCGGCATTTGGGTAATCATACCCAAACGTGTGTACAGAATTCCAACTTGATCAAACACTAGCAACTCAAAACTTTTGAAACAGGGGAAACTATAGAAGCTTGTCAAAAACTATTTTTTTTTCCAAATTGGGATTATCTACTCAAAATCTGAATCGAAACCGTCTCTTTCTGCGCGATGAGAAATATCTTTTATAATACCCGTATACTGAATCTAGATGAGGTCAACAAGTATTATAAGGGACAACTCCTTTCGATAAATCAATGATAGAATAAGTTCCCAATCGAGCTTCCAAATCATGAAAAACTGTTTGAAACTCACTCTATATGGAATTCAAGTAGGAAATTTAAATTCTTCACGTACCACTGTCGATTTCTTTTTTTCCAGCTAGTCATTCTCTTTCAATATTCAACTAGTCGAACTTACCTGAAACAGAAGATGAAAAATATATTCGGGGTTCAAAGCTTCAGAATGGACAAGTAAAAAGCCAAAAGTTTTTTTTCCAAAAATGTATTTCTCCCAAAAGTATACCCCCTCTAAATTCATTCAGAATGAAATAGTTCAATTATTTCTAACTTTTAATGTTGGTTCGGAAATTACGAAGGCGCTTGTACGTGTATGAGTTTCCTCAAATAGTACCTGATTTTTGTCAGAAAACTTGACTGTTATATTATAAAGGAAAACGTAGCCAACTACCAATCTTTCAAGAGCGTAGTTCTTCTCTTGATATATTATTTTCAATTTTTCAAAAATCATCGAGAAAATATAATTCATGCCAGAATGAGTAAATGAATGTACAGTGTGTCGCATTCAAAAAGAAAGCACCCTAATTGATACTATTTAAAGCAATACGAATTTGAATTTTTGCAAAAATGTAGAGATTCATAATTTTTCACAAGACATTCAACTGAAAACCCCAAACTCCAAACTCGACTCACTGCAAATTCTCAAACAGGGTCAATTCTTGATATTTTGCTTCGAATTAGAAATATCGAAAAACTAAACAGTATTTTTTCAACTTTATATTTGTTTGTCAACGTCATTCGTAATTTGTTTCCTCCTCGCTTAGGTATATGCCGAAAATTATAACACATTAATTTTCCAATACGATATCACTATACTATATTGAAAAAATCTAAATAATTTGGGATTTGTAGAGTATAACGTGAGATATGCTGAACGTCTTTCCATTACTAATGGAAAAGTAGCCGACGTAAATGCTATTCTCAATGAAACTAGCAGTGTTGTTGAAATTCATCGAAATACACCAGCATCCTGAGAACAACGATATATTGACTGCAAAGCGAATACATCTCTACATGAGCCTTCGGTATTTAGCAACTCAACCAAATATCAGTAAATTACTGGAATTCCTGCATAAATTGAATGCAGGATGAGGATGAACAACCCCTCGTGTAACCCGTCAAAATATCTCTGTGAGTTAATATCCGTATACGGACTTACTTTCATCAATCCAATCTTATTTTCGTGGAAAAACTCTCATAGAAAAGGGTTTCTGCTGCAGAACCTATCTTGTAAAAATTAACAAGTTCGTTAAAGTATGCAAATCTATCGATTAATATGCAAAGCTAATAACTCTTTGGGAAATTCAGAAAAAACTCAACATTCTTGCCTATCTCGGAGGAATGAAATGTGTCGGTACTGGAAACCTAATGAAATGATGATTTTTTAGTATCTGTAAATATTCAATCTAATAATTTTGAAAACTCAGTTTCATAGAAAAATCACCATATGATCATACGATTATAGAGCGAGAAATATCTGACTGACCAAAACTAGTAGGCAATATTTATACTGGAGAAATTGTCGTCATGCGGTTATATACCTACTTCAATAAGGTGCCCAACAGTAATGAAGTCATTAATCCACTTTTGCAAATTTAAAGATAGCTCAAACATATTATCATACATACTTCACTACATTCATATCAGGTAATGCTGTTTGGGGTTACCAATCCCACGAACATTGTCATATAGAAGATCATTATTTAGTATAGTGAATTCAAATTGATCTCAGAAGTAAACCAAAAATCATACATTTGGATACATAAGCAGTATACCAAGACCATTTCTCAAGACATGATCAGGTAGCTTGATCATTTCTATAAATATTTACCAACCTACTGTCTATATCGCGCACTTTATCGCGCGGGAGAATTAATGAATTGGAAAAAAGATTTCGTGAGCATAGATATGCATGACAATGCAACAATTGATGATACCAAATTGAATATAATACCCAAATATAAGTGAAACCCACATACTACTAGTCGAAAAACAGTCCCAAAGTTCGATGTTAGCTATTTGTCGATTATTCGAAAATTGAAAGGCAATAAAAGTAATACCATTAAAATAATACCATTTCCGGAGCTCATGAAAGAAGATATTTTGATAGAATGCCACATTCTTTTGAACAAATTATGGCAATGCAATGTTAGATAACAATAGATAATGGTGGGAAGGTAGGTAGACGGTTGGGTTGGCGTGAGTGAGCAGCAGTTGCAGATCTACCTTGACAGGTTGATCGTGCCGTATTTTGAGGGTAATTAAATCGAGGTGAATCCCAGTGAAACAGAACTCGCGAAGAAATTTACTAACGTAAAGATCTCCGGGAAGTTGCGAGTGCCACCGCTGGGACCACGCAACAAATAACTGTTATAGAACGCCCAGATGTTTGAAGTGTGCGGAGGAACATCATACTTTGCATGCCAAAAATCTAGAACAGAACCGGCCCGGTGCACCAATTGTGGAAAAGATCACTTCGCGAACTCCCGAGACTGCTCAATCTACAGGGAGCGCAAAAGAGGTTGAAACCAAACGAGCTGCACAGCAACCGGCCTCAAATTGGGTACCAGCACCTGTACCAGAAGTGAATGCATTGGAGAATAGGGCTACTACTATCATCAAAAACACGCATCAACCTGTTGTTGGTTCGCCTCCGCTCCTACCCCACCACCGGTGGAAGGTGAGCAAACCACAATGAACAAAGCGTCATGGAAGCAAATAATTGCTTCCGGAAGCTCAGCGAGATGGTTAGGCTTGCGGAGATCATCAGAGCAACAAAAGATCAATGTAACCTGTGGATTCGTTCGCGATGTTCGCGGCCGATATTCATGAATATAACTTGTAAATGAAATACATGTTAAACGTGAATGAAATTGGCAACAAATACCACAGTGTTGTCAATTTTGATCATACACATAAGGTTTCTATCCGAAACAAAGCTTCGGCAGGAATATAAATTGAAGCTAAGCGGCATTATCACCATCCGGGTGGTTCGCCCTGATGCGGTGAAAAGCGGTAGGGTATATATAATCATTCGAAAAGGTATCGGTCATACGCAGATACCTCAGCAACGTAGCAACATAGAACATGAAGGTGTTAAGCTTGATGATGGTACCTGCGTATTTGCAATGTATAATCGGCCAGATAGACACTTCGCTCCGCATGATTTGGACAATTTGTTGAGCGTTGGTAATAAGGTACTGATTGTGGGAGACCTTAAAGCCAGGAAGCGTGAGTGAAACTGCCACAATCGACCTAACTTCAATGAGAGAACGCTGTGGGAGTACTCTCTGAACAACAGCCCTATTCCTGGATTGGTTTGTCGCCCGCCACTATTGGCTTTGTCCTTAAGTATGATTGCAAACCTACCGAATGGAGGGAGTCCAGATCGACCATGAACGATCTGACCGTGATTAAAAGTCACATACCTAGCGAGAGAAGATCTCGATATGATCTGTGAATAGTCCGTCTAAAATATACAGAAATCGAGAGACAGGTAGACAAGAAAAATCGTGGTTGAAGGACATCGAGATATCCTTCCACTGGATATTGTTAAATTCATTTAAATTTGGCAACGAATACGTGACCCCCGCTACAAGGATCACATGTTGAGACTTGCGGTGGAGGTCAGTGAACGCATTTCCCAGTTCACCAATAAAAGGTGGCAGGATTAGCCCAAAAGTCTCAGTGCACATGAATACTCTGTGTGGAGGATGGCTAAGAAGCTGAACAATCGCTTCGAAGTCATACCTACCATACAGAAGGATCAAGAGCACGCGGTGGCGGACCACCAGAAGGCTCAGATATTCGGGGAGTATTTTGCCGGTGTCGACCGAGTAAAATTTGACGACTGTGTCGAGCGTGATAAGGCCACCAGGGTCGTTGACATGGTCTGAACTAGACCTGCATCGGTCATGACGGAGCAGACCAACTAGAGTGGTTTACTAGCTACGACGAAATTGTATAGAATATCAAGCATCTGGAGAGAAACAAAGCAGCAGCGAGTCACTCACGAATATTTATAATATCGTTTAAGACGAGAACAAATTACGGAAATTGAGTTTAACCCACCTTTTAATGTGGAGGAACAAGCTGAAGTGCCACAATTCAACGTTATAAATTCAACAACCAAAAAACGTTTCATGAATTACACCTGATTTGCGTCGTAGTAAAGCTGCCAAAGAAATGATCGAATGCCGGCTCGAAAAACTAACCCGGGGTTTTGTATCATTTGAATTAAACGCTCTCTGATATGGTGCGCCACCGCTAAAGATTTTCGAATTGATGAATTACTGGTTACCTGAATAATCGGCAGTATTTTACCCACAGCGACAAAAATATTTTATGATTCGTTGCAAACATTTGACCAATACACATTGTGTCATTAACTCATTAATGGCCAAGGCAATAAAAATGATTGAGTCTCCGAATGTTTTCATCGAAAGACGAATAAAAAGCATCAATTAAGACTAATTCAGCATTAAAAATTATATCAAATTATTTTTAACAAAAAAAACGTTGGTACGTATACGCACCTTTGGTCTAAAGTAGCATATAGATTTATTCATTCGACAGATAATAAAAACTAGGTGTATGATGATAAATACATAAAAGAAAACAGATAATTTTTGTGTATGGAAATTTTCAAAACAATCCGGATGCAGATGAATTTGCATTTTTTACAGAAGTAAATGGTGTTACCTTTGCAATGTCTACATTTTTTTCGCGAATTGGTCGAGTCTCTCAGTATTATATGTCCAATATCATGAAACTGTATATCATTTGGTAAAGCTCCCTTTGAAGGTCGTCCATATACTGAGCTCGGTACCGGAACATCCACTAGCTCAGGCTTATCTTCTACTTTTCCGCTGAACTTCATCAATGAAGCTATTTGTGGATGAAGCTCAAGTTAGGAAACTATTGATTCATTTGCAATCCTATAAATTTTTTAGCTATTTACAATCACGCTGTCGATCATGTTAATAAATAATGGCCACCACCACTTCTTACCCCTTATTCTGATAGGGTATTTGGCAATACCACTGTCCTATATTTGTTATATTGGTGTATTACATTTGGCTGGGGAAGAAGAACTTCTTTATGTTATTTTCGGTTATACCTCTTGGCTTGCATAAGGGGCAGAACTTCACATGTATTGGTCAAAATTCTTACTACCGAATTATCGATCCATAGCGTCACTAAAAGTTTTGAGTTGACATCGAACGCACAAGTGTATGAACCTTTCTGTCTTTTTGCCATTCATTTCATATCATCAAGTGGACAGTTCGTGATGCGATTTTCCCTTACTGTCCCCGTTGCAAAAAATTCTCATTCTTCGAAAATAAGAAATAGAGAATAAGAGGTTGAAAATTTGACAAACTGCTAGTAGCTCCAAAACTACTTTTGTACCGAACGCAACATTTTAATCAGTTTCTGCCACCATATAGAATGAATTTGAATGAATAGCCAGTGTCTCAGCAGAGACACCATACCTTGAATCCAAATCTAACTAGTTTTCCATGTATAAACATCTTGCAGGAGTAGCTGCAAAAATTCCAAATTGCAAACATTTCTATTTATCATTTCAAAAATAGGAGTCAATTTTGAAAACTTATCGTCTTTGTTAAGACTCGTATTGTCTGACAAATGCAGATTTTGTTTCATCGAACGAAATTTGTTGCGACTCATACACTCTCTAACAATACGCACTTCTTCATCCTCATCTAAAGACCAGTACATATCAGTCTGTGGTAGAGCGTGATATCCTAGTAAAACAAGAATACCAATGAAGTTTTTCAGAAGTACTCCGTTGATTTGAAAGTCATGGCGATTATTCTGGGACGCATAAACATTAGTAAACGTAACAATAGCATCAATTACTTCCTTATCAAAAAATAGCGAAAAATTTCATAGTGACTTGCCGACATGCTGTGCTTTATGTCTTCTATACAGGGATTGGAACTTTGTGGAGGGGTACTAGAATAAGTAGGTGTTACTGTTTTTACCCACTTGGGTAGAACAACTACTTTTTGAGAATCTACTCTGGCGCATTTGTCTTTTTCGCTAAATGGTAAATCATCATCAGAATCATCGCTTTCTATATTATCTTCTATATTTGGCTGTATTTTATAAGGGCCCACAATATCTTTGCACCATTTTCCACCCCGACTGTATTTTCGTCAATATCTTTCTCGTCGGTAACTTCATCTGTTTCCGGCGGCACATTAACAACATCAATGGACTCAGCATTTCCACAGTTTGAGTCCTCTTCTAATAGAGCAAGCATTTCTGCAGTGATTAGTGCCCTTTTGCTTCCCCACTTCGAAAATCGAACTAGTACTACTGATAACCTAGGATAAAAATAGTATACCTCACCTCATCATATGGTAAAGAAAAATAAAATCACTCTAAATGAACTTTTCAATATAATAAATCTCCACACAGAAAACAAAAATTAATATATACTTTCAACGGAGATAACGAACTTTATTATGCTAACATTCAAAAGCAACTGATGTTTATTTACGTTCAGTTTTTAGACTTGTTGAGGCATGCAAATTTTGCAAACACGGCTATTAGCCAAAGGTGCGTGAAAGCATTCATCATATTTCTACAAATTCAGCAAGATTATGTTGAAAATATGAGTGTATATAAATATTTAGTAAACATCTTGCATGTTTTTCATTTATGTGTAGCCCAAACAAATTTCAGTTATGATAAAATTGCTCCAAAAAAAGTTTTATAGAGAGTTACATAAATAACTGAAATTGAGCATATTAAGATATTTTGTATATTCAGATAAATTGATATTATAAGTTACATAAACTTATATCTGATTAATTAACTCTTATTCTACATAATATAAATTTAGATTTGCGACATACTGCCTCGTTTCACAAGAAAAAAATGTTTTTTTAAAGGTTGCGTTAACACAACTTTGGCCATTAATGGGTTGAAGAAACTCAGATGCTCAATTTTAGGAAATGACTTGTTGACTCGGTTGATATTTATGCTGAAGTAACTTCATTTTCTCAGTGCGGGGCAAAATAAATCACTGAAGTATAACATTCATATCTTTTTTATCAAAACAACCAATATGAATTCAAGGTACAACAGATCCTAGGGGCTTCTTTCTACGCCACTGCGACGTCGAGAGTCTGCAGGAAGGAAACTCGAGCAAGATGGCGTTTGATTAAAAGCTACATAAATCTCACACGATCGGCAGAAATCAGAATACTCAGATTAACGGCGATTTCCGCCGCCCCGGGTAGTATTAAACCATTTTGGAATTTATAGATTTATATATGGCGGACTACCGAATCATTCATGGGCCCTCTTGAAGTCGTGACCAGATTTTCTACATATCTAGTGAAAACATCAATTCTGGGGGTCTATTTCTACCTAACTAGTTTCCAACTGTCATAACTCAGTCTTGTCTATTTTCTCATTGACGTACTGAGCATATTTCAGAAATTTCGTTCATTATTCACAAATCATCAATCATGAATGATATATCTACAGACGCCTATAGGTACATCATTCTCTTAGAACAAACTACTTAGAACAAACTACTTATTCCACATACCTTCTCGGAGAATTCGTCTCAAAATTCTCCATTGTGTAGAATAGTTCCCAACGCTAACAGGTACAATGATCAAATTGATATTTGCACTACATCTTATCAAAACTTAAAGACGCCTAATAAACAATTGAGGCCCCATTGAGGTACCCATTGATGCAATTGAACCTAGGTTTGTGTGTAATAAACCTCATAAAATACAAATGAAACAGAACACAGGGTCAGATGCTGCAAATGCAATATGAATACATACAGACAGCTCTAAAACCATAGAAGGCTCAGGATGTGGAGTTTAATACAGATCGCTAAGCCTAAAGATCAAGTGGGAATGGGAAAAAATGCCAGCGTGGTTCGAAAAAAACTGGCTGGTATCTCAATCGCCACAAAGAAATTAACCAGAAAAAGAATTTCTGGCGAAAACATAAAATTCTGCACTGATAGTAGACGAGCCCTATTAGCCTTGAACAGATAACATGGCTACTACTAGAAAGACACCAAGACTTAGCCATTGACCCGATAGGTAGTAATATTATCCTGACGTGGGTTGAAAGGCACTACAGGAGTAAAGGTAATCGCATTGCCGATTCTTTAGCCAGAGAAGCGCCTGAACTAAGGATTTTAGGACCCAGTGACACCTACAGCCTGATGAATTCGACAATTGCGGAACTAGTCAAACGTCACACTAATGCTCAATCCTTAAAGAGATGCAATGGAATCATGGGATGCAGTCTTGCCAGGATTACCATGGGCGACCCTGGGAAGCTGGCGCCGAAGAAATATCTGGCGATGACCAGGAAAAAATCTACGTTTAACAGTAGGATTTCTGACTGGCCACTGTCAACTGAGGAAAAACCTTTAATGAATACACCCCTATGCAGGATGTGTGAACAGGAAGATAAAACTGTCACGCATGTCCTATGCGAGTGTCCGGAGTTATCGTGAATAATAGTGTGTTCGGCGAATCTTGGCCTACACCTGCCGATATAAAGGATATATCTCCTAGTGATCTAACCATCTTCTTGAAGAGGACATGATGGATAATGACCTGGAAGGACAATTCCTCGGAAGGATGTACAATGGGTCACATGTGGCCTAAGTGCTGTGGGCTTACACTCACCCTCCTTACTTTACAGATACAGACAGATGTAATAATTTAGATACTCCAGTGGGCCTGATGTCTCTTCGTATATTTCATGACCATCAAATGAATAAATGAATGTGTTTTTGACTTATAGACCGTCATCAGTACGGCCGTCGTGAGACGTTTATTGTTTTTTTCTAACAATTAAAAAAATATGCAAACGCCTTCGTTTGAATAAGGTATTATTGGTACTAGATAATCAATCTTCATACATCCATTTCTACTCTTCAGACTTCTGCAAGAAGCATGGAATAATATCACTTCCATCACTGCTCGCACAAACGATAGTCGTTGAATAGATCTGTTTATCAGCCTTCCAAAGAAGCCATTGACACTACCTGTGATGCCTGGATGCGAAACAGTCCAGGCAAAATTATGAGTATTTACGACGTACCGAGCATTATGTCCACAGCAACGTCAATTGCTCTCAGTTAGGCGAATATATAGGCCGTGTTTCGACAGACAGAGATCTTTCCATTCAACCGCGATTTATTCCAAGAAATTGATCTCGCACCATCTTTTGTGACAGACAGGTCTGATCCAAATGCTACTGAAGGGGTGGCCACTTCTAATCAACGTAGTATCAGACTTGAATCTGAAGATGAACCCCTACCACTGTCGCATTCGTTACTGAATGACGATGCACCTTTTCTCAGTATACTACGTCCAAGTGAGTCCAAAAGTACAGCTTCTATTAAACAAGATGCTTCAAAACCCACACTAACTAACACATATTCAAACAGGATAGTACGTTCAGCCAATTCTGAATACTTAGCATTCATTGTTAGTCAAATGCCTACATCACTTCAAATCGATAAACTCCAAACATCACCCGAACAAGTACTTCTAGAAGTTTATAAAAAATCACAAGCTGTTACACTGAATCTGAAGCTAGGCATCTCTCCTCGTAATGTTGTTCCACGTCAGCAATCAGAACCTGTTCCGTCACCAAACAAAGAGTCTGTGTTCTGGTCTGAGACACAACGCCCCTATCCTGAAGCTTCTTCCCGGAAAGTAGGAAACAGAGGTCAAAAAGTCCAAAAGTCTGAGATCTACATAGACACTCCTGAACATGAAGCTGTTAGAAAAAAATGTGGAAAGCGACAGAAACGGTTGAAGAATAAACAAACGAAGGAAATAGTATTCGAATCATCTGCTGAAAAAACAAACAAAGGTAAAGGTGAAGTAAATAAATATAGAAATAAGACACCAGCAGAAGCATCAGAAGAATATTATTGCCTTTTCTGCTTGTAGACATATTCAGCGAACCGGTCTAAGGAGAGTTGGATTCGGTGTCATGGGAGCTACAAACAATGGTCTTACGTAGCCTGTACTGATGGGACTGAATAATATACACGTCATAATTTGGATGAGTCTGATTAAATATATGTGTATGTAAACTAGTTTTGTTGATTCATTATTTACAGATCATTTATGTTAGAAAAGTCTGATTACAGAGCATCCTATAGAACAATATTTATGTTTACTTTAGTTGGGTTCTTATAATTATTTGTAAAGCCTATTTATATTTACCTCAGATATTGTTGATTTAGGTTCATATCAATATTTTTGATGAATTAAACTGATTAAAGTTCGTGATAAATTATTGGTGTTACAACCACCCCTTGTATGGGGTTGGTTGTAACGATTGCACGGTCTCAATAAAATGGAATATTTCTCTCAAACTGTTTTATTTGAGTGACTGATTTTGATACCAATTTAAATATAAATGTCTATGTTTTTCTCAAAGTCTATGATCGTTGTTCAGAGCTGTGCTGTGAGTAATTATGGGAAAATTGTTGCAATCATACCCAGTCTACATATAACTAACCACTGTAGTTTATCAGTTTTGTATTGGATTCATTATACGTCAGAATTTATCTCAAAATATTTACAATAATAAGTGATTTTCGATATTACCACAGAATATTTCTGAGGCTGTTTAACTGAATTGCATGCGGGGTATT
The DNA here is from genome assembly GCA_015342045.1 of Leptinotarsa lineolata. NCBI lineage: Eukaryota > Metazoa > Arthropoda > Insecta > Coleoptera > Chrysomelidae > Leptinotarsa > Leptinotarsa lineolata. The sequence goes on along the minus strand of WOGR01000370.1, from coordinate 12,153 downwards.
TGAAAATCGATGAAAGTAATAATTTTCCGGGAAAGTACATCAGATATTCGATGAAAAGCCACGAAAACCAATCGATATTCAGCGCTTGTAAACAATACCTTCATTGTGGCCTTGTTGCTTTTGTCGTTTCGCGCTGAACGTAAAGTAACAATTGATCATACTTCTATATAAAGCGGCGCTTTTAGCGCCAGACACTCCGTGAATTATATAGCGTCACATTACGAGAATATACAGCGCATTCACAAAAATTGATTATGATAGTTTTTCTTGTTATATGAAAAAGCGATGCGCGGATTCTCTAAAATTTATAATGTTTTGTTTCGAAATTTCGACGCATTGCGTGACGGCATTTTCAATTATGGTGTGAAATATAGAGCTTCATAAAAATGTGCGGGGATTATTTTATCATTCCTTTTGATTCAACATCAAATTATCATGTACTACAGATGCTTCAGAAACACCTTTCTGAAACAATTTGTTCGCGTTTGAGATGAAGGCATATACAATTTATCTTGATGAATTTCATTCTCGTATATATAAATAATTCCCTGCAAGAAAATAATTTTGATAAACTCATATAACTGTAAGAGTATCAATTATATTATTCTTTCGAAGATATTTTTGTGGAGAAGTCAATGTCGCTGTTTATCTAAGTTATCCTTTCACAATCTGAAAAATAAATAAAGTCAAATCAATGGAGAATCTGCTGAAGTGTAATAAATGGTAAACTGAGAAGTTCATCCCTTACATAATATAAACCAATGAAAAGTTCGGTCAATAAGTTGTAGTCACTGTATAGTGAAAATCTCAAAATAAAGTGTTTTTCTAATACGTTACGGAATTTCATCGAGTTTCGGCCGATTCCATTACATCATCATATATTGTACTCATAAATTTGCCTACAAATGAGAACGAACATATATAAATTCCGGAAAGTAATACTTACCTTTCAGTTCTCAGCAGTGAAAAAAATAATTTTTACAAATGACTCAATAATGGTTTTTCAAGAAAGTATCCTGAGGCGTTTCGATTTGAAAGGAAGAACTTATTCAGAAACTCCCAACATATCCAGGGAAATGATGAATAATTGAAGGGAGATCTAAAAAATCAAAAAGTTATTTTCCAGAAACTGATTTCCTTCTAAAAAAATATATGTAATTACACATTCCTTAAAAAATATGAGTCGATCATATTGAGAAATATCTTCAGGTATTCAATTGATGAATTCTACTCTTGGATCTCTAACAAAGCTAAACGATTAGCCTCATTTCACGGGCTCGAATGAAGAATTTGTTATATGCCAGTGGAAAAAAATTAACGAGTTAAATTGACCCTCGATTGATAGGTATAGGTATAATTGAAATTCCTGACGTTTAATGCATCCCATATTTAAAAAAAAAAATATTGTCAATTCTCTAACCATATGTCATCAGAAGAGGAACCAAACTGTATTTTTGTCAAATTAAGGGGAAATTTGTTTTCAATGAAATCGATTCAAAACTTTTTCAATTGACTTTATATAATAATACTTATCCTCGAGAATATCAATACATGTCATGTTTCTCAAACTACCAAAACGAATTCTCGAACGGTTTTCACCAATGGATGAAGACATTCAAGTGAAAGGATTATGTGCACAATTTATAGACATTTTGCGTGAACTGATTGAAATATAATTACGTTGTGCTTCCTCCAGCAGTGTTAGTTCGTAGAAACAGCAGTAATGATTGAAACACACTTTGAATGACTCTGACTACTTGAACTCAACACAAATAAAAGTTATTCGTACCTCACTATATGTTCTATTCAATGCGAAAGCTGGCCACAAAATGAGCTTGAAGTTACAACAATACAAATTTTTATATATAAAAGATATGACATTGTCAAAGGTATATAACGAGAAAAACTCTTATTAAGTTGAGATAATTCTCGAGTAAAATTCATAATCGTCAAAGATATTTCTCGGCTACAATGATTACGAGATTGTCGTCTACGAAAACATAAAAACAAATTATACAATGCAATTATTCCCTATGAGAGATAATATTAGGAAAAAATGTCAGCAATTACCGGTTTATATCTGTTATTCATTGTTGAAGATGGAGTTTGAGAAAAAAAAGCTCAGCAAATGCCGTTTCTTATCTTCTGATGAACCTTTGCGGGATAAATAAAGTAGTTCAGAGTTGGCTCGAGGAATACCTGACTATATAAAGATATTATCCGTGTGGAGTCAGAACAATGGTGCTACCTGTGAGCTTTCATCGCAAACGCTGCCTAATCCCTTTGAGATATAAAAACAACTCACTATATATCGTTGTTTCTTTGTGAGTATATAAAAAAGTGCTATGACTTAAGTGGATCTCATGAGGACAACTTACTTTACCCAAATAATGTGGTAAATGAAGAGCTATTCAGACGGGTAAGTACGATATTGATCTTCATCAAAAAAAAAAATTTGGTAATTCCAAGAATTCGATGCGCAATATAATTTTATTTCACAGTAAAATCAATATCTTGGGATTTATCGCAAAATCAAAACTATCTCACGACAAAATAAATTCATGCGACTTGATAAACCGATGCGAAGTGGGGGGTGAATAGAACTCCAAATATCATAAGTTACTATCTAATTGTTATATCTATGTATTTTCAGATGATTCTTTTCACTGAACTAATCATTTTTTAAATTATGTACTGGTACAGATGGGTGATTTTTAAAAATCAGTACAATTTAGAAAAAAAGGTTGAAAATAACATAATGGGTATAAATGTCGAAAAAAAAACACTCTATGAGTAAATTACTCCTCAAAGTTGCGACTTACTTTTTTTCATAGAAAAAAATATACTTAAGCCCTTCTACTCGCGAGAGATTTTTATGAAATTGGGGACACACGTAAATTGTTGTATTCATATCATTTGCATATATGTGGGTTTCTGCCGTATGCTTTGTAATGTCTACTATAAGTGGTCCCATTGTGATTTGACAGTGCACAGAGGCTATAACGTAAAAGTTGTAGACCGTCTGCTGCGTACTTACCCATATCCAAACATTCCAGAAGAAAGTCGATGGTAACTTTCAATTTGACTGTAAATCTGTCTGTTGAAGGAAATCTTCCCGAATTTATTACTGAAATTTATGGAAATTCATTCGATTATATGATTTTTGAGCATTTCCTTCTTTCACCGTACTTCGAACACGTTGGTTTTCATCTCTATCCAGGGTTTCTTCACTTGTAAAAAAATCCTAGCCGCTCAGCTGACCATATTTTGTTGTATCGAAAGAGATAAATCAGAAGGGTCTGGATGTGTGCCCACTGAAGTGATCAGAGAAAATCTATGTTGGAATTTTTTCAAAGGAATCCTCTTAAAAGCTGCCGATAGGTTGAAAAATGAGAAACTTATAAGGTTGACCGTGCCTCATCATTGTTGAAGTTTTAACTTTTTATAAAAATATTTTTTTCATGAAATACCTAACAATATTGCAAGATCTAATTACATCTGCTGTCCAGATTTTGCTTTATTCATTTTCTCAATTGGTACATGAAGAAGGGTGTAGTTGAAACTGTTTTCAAAGTAAATATAGCACAGTTCAAATTGAAAATGGTGGATTCAGAAAAAAATGAAAGCAAAAGGTATTAAAAACAAGCAGAAATAATGTTAAAAATTGTATTATTTGAAATATGAAAAAGAATTCATTATTATCATTTACAATAACAATTATTCATCATATAAAGGTGATAATGGCTTTGATAACATGGCATCTGACGAGTCAAAAAATTTTTTTCGACATTCCGAAACAATTTGTAACCGAAACTGTCGTTTTTCTTCAACTTATGTCAAACAGGAATCAATATCGCCCCACTTTCAGTTGTCTCATCGACAACATTGAAACCGATCACAATTTTTTTCTGCTTTTGAATGATGCACATTTTCAAACCATGTATCAGGATCTGCATTTAAAAATTGTGTATCAATTTCAAATCATTTAAAAGATTTAAGAGTGCAATGAGAAATAAAAATCAATATATTTGTCCAATAAATTATCCCCTAGATGACTGAGTTTTGCTTTCACATCCGATTCATCACATATTCTCTTTTCGAATGGAATTAATTGTAGACTATTTACAGCCAAGCTTGTTTCGACACTCTCTTAATTTTTATCGAAGAAAAAAATGCGAACAAATGTCAGTGATCTTTTTTTCTGAATTTGTTAATGTAAATTGGTCCCTGAAAAGATATATGATGGAATAAATGGTCTTTGCCATCCATTTAGCGTGATGAATGGCACCAGGTATTTTAAAAAAAGTATCTTTTGGGGGGAGTAACTCCTAAAACAATGATCAAAAGTTCAATAAATTCTTTGTAAGCATTGCTTGGCTGTTGGATTTTTATGTTCTAGAAGAAAAATTGATATTTCATCTGAATTCCCTATTTGAAGTCTAATATTTTCATCTTCAATTGCAGTTTTGTATTTTGTTTTGTCTATCTTCCACCATCCATTCTGAAACTTTTTGAAATTATTTGAGTGGGGGCCAGTAGCTGAGCTCATTTTTAAATAAAAAACTGATTTGAGAATGATTTCTAAAATATGGTAGCAACATGCTAAATAAAGAAGACTTTTTTTCTATTAATTGCTCGATTCTAGGTAGGGATTCTCTGGAGAAAGGGTCCTTGGTAACATCTCTTTTGTAACAGATCCGATCTTTTGAGGGATAGAACTATATACCAGATAGATAACTACTAACTTACAATTCGTAAAAACATTTATAAAGTTGAAAAAAATGATCATTCTATGTTCAATTCTATATTGTTTAATAATTTATAATGTTCAGAGGAAATAAAAAAATTCATAAAAAGTGACTGATTGAGTATCTTCCTTGCCATTTTCCATGTATTCTCTAAAAATAGGTACTTTGAGGATTCAGATCATATCCGGTTTTGGAAAATAATAGATATCTGCAAATATAAACGTAACAACGAAAAAGTAGTTGAAACAAAATTTGAAGCTAGCAATATTTTTTATGTAATGAAATAAGAATCAAATTTCTAGGATGGAGTGTTTTCATTTTATGAGGAAAAAACGGCGATTTTGTGCAGAAAATCTTTTTTTTTCAAATTTAATCTCGATGAGGCACAGGTTAACATTATCCAATTGAGCTAAAACTTTTCAAATCTCATTTTCTAGACAAATAGCAAAGGTTAGATGGTCCTGCCGGCATTCGGATGAAAATATTTTTTCACCTTATACCTTTCGACCACCTTAGTATCCACAGTACTTATGTGTATTCCAATTTAGATTCTAACTGACCTACAAAACCGACAACAAATTTGTTGATCCTCAAATTCCCTCAGTTATTCATTATTTCTGTGTTCTTCTTACGCAGTAGAAATAGCCAAAATATTTTCCCAAGTGGAAATATTTTTGGCGAAACAGTTTATTTTGGCTTTTTTCCAATTAATTTTTCGAATTATAATTATAAGAAAATCATGACCTATTTATTCTTTCCTATAATAACACTCGAACCAAAAGTAAAAAGTTCAAATATTCTTTTACAGCTGATGTATTTCGACATAATGACCAAATTTTCAATGGTATAACCAAATTATGTATCCCGGAGATTTTGTATTTTAATATGATATCAATTCAGTTCAACAGTACAAGCAATGAATCAATCAACCACAAATTGACAATCCATTGAAACGCCATTAAATTCGTTTCGTAACCACGCCATTTGAAATGGCGCGATTGCTGAATATCATGAAAGTCAATTAATGAATGATAGTCACCTCCTCGTCGTTTTGTATAGTTTGACATTTTAGTTCAATAAGTTTTATTTGTCGCCCTGGAAACGCCAGTTATCGGAGCTGAGCTCCCAAACCATCAAATTGAAATTTCCATACGAACAACATGAATGTCAATCGGTGAATTAAAACTTAATCACTGCCAAAGTAAATTTGTTAGATTGGAAAACGATTTTACTCTTTTCATTTATCGATTGATGATGGTTGACTGTTTCCTGAATGAAAATTGTCTATGGGCCATTCTATTTCTCCGAGAATAGGTGGGTCAGCACAGAAAAGTCGAAATTTCTGAGAGATACAAAGTCGGTTCACTTAGGAAAAAGTTACTCACTTTAGAGATCGTTCTGATGACGTTTTGGAACCTAAAAAATTCCTTTTTGTTACGGAGGCATTCGAAAAAACCGTTATAAGTTAGAGTTTTGGCGATAACTTTTTTTCAATTTGAAAACGTCACTTGATCAAGTTACGAAATGAGCATAAATTACGTGATCAAAAGATATCTGTTATATCGTGAGTAGGACGATCTCACCGGTATCAGGTTACCGAGATAACGACTTCCAGGATTGCAAGTCAGCAGAGTCAGCAGAACTCAATACCTTTGTTATTTTCCCATCGTCTACTGCTGACGCTGTTGTCTACATATTATAAATTGACCCTGCGAGGCAAAACATTGATTCATTCAATTTAGTTCATTACGAAGTATTCGTTGTAACGTAGAGTTAGTATTAAGTTTTGTCTTGAGTAACGTCATTTTGTAAAAGTTATATTTGAAAATAAAAAGTGTTTTTTTAAAAAGTCAAATTCAAGAGAGTGAATATAACATATGTAAACATACTTATTACATAATGCTAGAGCATGATTTCGAGAATTATAAATTGAAAACTGAACTCAAAACATTCATTATCGTGCCAAATTCATTTATATCTGCATAGTATCGGAGTATAATCAATTATAAGGAAACATTAGCATCGCAACCCTCCACTTCCAAAGGTTTCTTGATTCTATCTCACTACCGTTATTCCGTGACTAGTATATCAAATCCATTACGAAAACAAATGCATTATAAATTCAAAATGTAACACACCGTGTTCAGAACAAAAAAACATGGGATGATAATATCTTAGCATTACGGTCGCAAGTCTGTTGATATCAGTATATCACAAAAAAAAAAACAAATCCAAGAACTTATTTTACATATATAAATATTCTGATTTATGGTCGGCCCTAATAGTCCTACATAAATATACATCAGGAAAGCGGTCCCTTCGGGTCTGTCCTTGGCTTATGTCGGATTTGAAAAAGGTGAATCTATTCGAACTTTCATTGAGTGTGTCATAGTACGACAGCATTTATAGAGGGTAAAAACTGTCATAAAAAGTATCAAAATACAAATACAATTTCAAAATGAATTATCACAACATCGATCTCTGAAAAGGATTGATTTCGTTAAGACGGTTGATCAAGCCGTAAGCCTTTACTTAATGTCTTACGGTTCGGTCTTACAGTGTTGCAATAAATGATTGTTTTTCATGGACTGATCCAAGAGTCAGTGCATAAATATATCAGCTGCTCGTTCAATGTCTTTATCAGCAAACAAGAAAGATCACAGTATATGGTTTCATGTTTAGAACCAAAAGTTTTGCTTACATTGAAGGGCATGGCTCCCATTCTGACTTCAAATATTATCAGTATTCTGAATTCATCAAATTCAAAGTAGCAACAATGAAATCATTTGATATAACTATACATCTGTCTAGAAAGATCAAGTATCTTAGAGTGATACCAGATCCCAGGATGTCCAGGATCCAGCATCTAGAGTAAAAATGAAGGTGGTGGTAGCACTAATGCTTGCCAGAGGCATTTACCAAAAGAAATGAGTGTTGGAACTAGACATGGCTTTACTCGCTTGACACAATGTGATCAAACCCATATCAACATATGAGAATGAACAAGGCTCAAGTACTTGATTGTTTGGGAATAACGAGTTCTAGGAAAACCATACCAACAGCAGCATTAAAAACAGTCTTGAAATGGGAAAAGCAAAAGTGGGCCAAATCAAACTGGATGTTTCATGAGATCGGCCAAAAGGAAATTTTCGAAATATCTGGAGGACATCGGATTACAGTTCGACAACAACTCGAGGTTGGGGTCACAACACGCAAAACGAAGAATGAACTGTCATTTAAGAACATGCTCTGTCGAAATACCTCACATACAAAAATGTCATTGAACCAACATACAGCCACATATCAGTCTTCTAGGCAAAAGTGTATTCGGTCTTTCCATACGTAATGAATATCAATTTGAACTGTCAAGAAAATGAACGTACTACAAACAGCACTGATGCACTTCGAACTCTGACGAACCCAAAAGTGACATCTAGACTGGTTTGCAAATGACGTGAGGATCTTAGAAACCCAAAAGGAGTGTGTCAGACATGGATCATCAGCTTCATATACAGGCCCTGAACCAGATGTGAAGTTACTAAAATATTCAGTACAGAGCCTGATCAGGCAATATGCATCAATAACGCAACGATCGGTTCAAAGCAGTTACAAGGCTACTCAATGGACAGACACTATCCATTGAAGCATTGATGGAACACCTGAACGAAATAGTTCTGAAGTATTTCTTTCAAATCGCGATTACCCAGTACAGAAAAAAGTTCAAGAATACGCAATAAGCTCATGAGGCTTAGGGAGATTTGAAAGAAATAGCCAGGAAAAATCGAAGAAGTTGAAGGATCTGCTCAATCTTCTATTGTTGAAGAGTGAGAAATACTTTGAGCACGTTCAGAACATGATCCTTATTGAGAAGTTTCACTAAAATATAGTATTATTTGAAGATCTCCACTCAGAAATATTTTATCACTCTTCAGCTGAGGACTGAAGCATAGTTATAAAGGGTCTTTTATTAAGTGGTTCCCATCTTTGAATTTAAATGAAAAAAAGTGTGTGCGGGATATTATCAACATTTTTTATTCGTTTGAGAAACCTATTGATGCCGTTATGTGTGGAACATAACATCCTTCGAATATCTGCCACGGCTTCTCTCGGTAGAGCGTATCCAAAACGTCCAATTTTCTATGAGTCTGGCTTTAATTTAATCGATTACATAGGAAATGTTGGCTCTGAGGATCGCTATGGTTTGTGGCTTATACCTGCGACTTGAGAAAACCCAACAAGAAAAAGTTAAACAGGGTCAATTCGCATGACCTTGGTGGCCAGTCTACATTACCTCCACGTGAGATGACCATGCCTTTAAATCGCTTGTGTAGAATATTCAATGTGACACAAGCTTTGTGGCACATATTGTTGAAACCACATTTTGTCGGTGTCAAGATCATTTGATTCAGGCAGAAAGAAGTTCGTTATCATCGACCTGTAGTGCTTGCCCTCGACAGTGATGGCCTGGCCAAAGTCGTTCTGAAAAATCCACACCAAACAGTGACTTTTTCGGGATGCATTGCATGTTCTTGGATCTCACTGCTCCAGAGCCCATTCAGCGAACACACGTCATTGTCTATGGTAGTTTACCTTCAGTTCCTGGATCAGTTGATTTTCTACGTGTACAGGCCCAAGTCACGATGCAAAATTCGCCAAGTTGTGGTCTGCGAAATGCCGAGTTCTTGTGAGTAATGCGAAATCGTCTGTTTCGGACTCTCCTGCACACTCTCACTGGCAGCGGCAAAGTTTTCGGCAGATCTTGCGTATCGTCGACGTACGGTTGTTGGTGGATCATTTATTGAGCCAGTAGACTCAAATTCATTCACCACATTGCAAATAGGTGGGACGATTATGGTAGGACGTATGGTAGGACGGTAGAATGATTATGGCGACCGTAAAATTGGCGAAGCGCACGGTACGTTGCCCGAACAGAACTCCTATTTTGATAAAGCAATTTTATCATTTACACTTGTTGAATGCTGTATTCGTCCATGGTGAGTTGTCAAAACATACTGAGTAAATGACAACTATTCTAACAAGGTGGTCGTTATCAATTGTTAAAGTTCGGAAGTCGTTGTTGGAAGACACTTTAATATTGAAGTTCTTCAATTTTTCATGAGAGCATATTACACAAACTCTTCACGTATCCGTTACATTACGAGTTCTAATAAACGTTGGACATCAGAAATTTTATATGTCACGTTTTCACGAGCTACGTAACCCTTAATTCGAGCCCAAATTAATTCTATCGGGTTTAACTCGCAATGGTAAGGAGGAAGTCTCAAAATGGTGATGGCTCCAGCACGAGCTATTGTATCCACCACATGCTGGCGATATCTGTCACGATGCTGTGTAATGACACTCATAAGCTCAGCCTCAACCATGTTCTCGTAAAGAGAAATTCCTTTTTGTCCTAACCCGCATGTCTGCTTTTCTGGTGGTCATAGTTGGAAGTTGTTCTGCTAATCGGCTGTGATAAGGAGCGTTATCCATTACTATTACCAAATTTGACTCGATCGTTGAAGAAGGGTTTCAGATCATCATTTAAAGGTAATAAATATAACAGTCTGTATCATAAGTATAATAAAATATATTTTATAAATACAAAACAAAGTCATCTTCACAAAAAACAGAACACACAACGCCCATGTAGATAAGGACGCTTGTTATAGGGGGGAAAATTTTATGGAATCATCTTACTTTTCCATTATTTATAATGGCGATGTATAGACAATAAAAATGTCTCCGGTAAGAATTTAGTTCTAACATTTAACATTGTTGCCGTTAGCCCTCAGTTCAATTTGTATATGAGTTACCTTGAATTGAAAATTTTTATAGTATAGAGTAAAGCCATGTCATAATATTGTATATTCTTGTTAATAAAATGATCTGCATTAAGATGAATGAATGTCGTCAATTTGAAAGAAATTCAATATTCAACATTCTGCGTTAGATGCGATATTCCTGTAGCTTCTTGGTTAACGCCATTAAGGTGGAATAGCTTTAAACGTTTGTACACAGGAAATGTCGAAGTAACCTCCACAAACAAGCTTCGAGAAGGAAGTGAATCACAACCATTCACGATTTCGTATTCACTCCACCCCATAATACGAAACACAAATGCTAAACTCGATATTGGGGCGTCAGAGCATTTTGAGCCAGACGCCAAACGCAAAAGTAAATCAACATGGTAGTTAATAACAATGCAAATCAGGTGGCTTAAGGAATGCTTCCCTTTCGGGATCAAGTGCGCGCTGGACGAAATCCATATCCTGCTAGATCGATCGCAATAGACCGGACAAGCTACTGGTTGTCGCCGACTGTGACTATTCAAATAAACTTGCTAGATGAGTCGTGTTGTGATGGTGTGCAATTACAGAGTTGGAATGGAGCTGTAGTTTCACATGATGGTTATATGGAATTTTGATGGTAATAGCCGACAAAGGAATAGTGAATGTCAAATATTACACGACGACTGGAATGTAACATATACAGCTTCATTAAGTATGGATGATGGCAACAAATATTTCGATGTAGGAGATAGACATGTTAGAAACTCAATATCTAAATGATTGAAACATACTGAAATTCATCAAATTATATTTATATTTGAGAGTTTATTGAAAAGTTTCAGAATAATAAAAATACATTCATCATTTACTAATATATAAAAGGAGAACCGTTAGACTCTGCAGCCAATTCTTCCACAGTACCCTTAATTGAACTGAAACACAGATAGCTGTATTACTCGTGATAGAGAATTCTTTATGAGGTATATACATGATATACATTTCTCAAAAGAGGATGATGTCAAATTTTGCAATTGGATGCTGAAAATGATTAGAAGAAATTGTGTCTTTCTGAAGACGATAGAATTCACAGACGACTGTAGTTTTTCTCGGGACAAGATTATTAATTTTCAAAATTACCCACATATGGGCTGATGAAAACTCTCACGATATTGTCGAAACTAACCATCAAGAACAGTTTTCTCTCAGCGTGTGGCTCTGAGTTATTGGGGATGATTTAATTGGACCTCATTTTCTACCTCCTCGAATAAGTGGTGAGGCATACGTTCAATTTTTGGGAGAAGTGCATCCAGTACTGCTGGAAGAAGTTCCTTTGGGCGTCAGAAGGGATATGTTTTTTTATGCATGATGGGGCTCCCGCCCATTTTAGTCAAGTTGCACGTCAGCATTTAACTGAAACATATGCAAATCAGAGGATAAGTCGAGGAGGACCACAGAACTGGCCCGCTCGATCCCCAGATCTCAATCCTCTCGATTTCTCTATTTGGAGCCATTTACAGCATTTGGTTTATCGTACTCCTGTTCGCGATGTAGAGGACTTAAGAAACCGCATCATCGATGCGTGCAGGGTAATCAGAGAGACTCCAGGAATATTT
>WOGR01000369.1:0-26666 GCA_015342045.1 Leptinotarsa lineolata | reverse complement strand
GAGTTTGAATAGATGTGAGCCACAATAAACCCTTGTGGGTTACGGTGGAGAGTCGAATAGACCCACTCAATTCTGACCTAACCTAAGGTTCTACAGGCCCCACAGAATTGTAGAAAATCTTTCCCAGCTCTCAGACATGTTGAGTAGCCGTGCTTCTGTAACATACTATCCGGATTTTCTGAAGAATTGTTATTGTGGTGTTTCATCTGATCACAAAACTTGTCAACATTAGGCTTTTATGTCGCGCCGTCTGTTTTTTCTAAAGAACCATTGGCACTGTGGCCTCTGAAAGCTCTCGTTATCTTTCAGCTGGCTATTTTTTTCATTTTCAACGCCCCTGTTTCGAACCCCTTCTTCAACTTCACTCACCATTGAACAAAACAGGTATTACACAGCGCCATGGATCAAATATTGCATCATAGGAAAATATATCATCGTTATGCACGAAAAAAGAAAGCACTTAAAAAAGGTCCGACAGTTATGAGCACGGATTACGCATTTCGTCTCGAAGTTCGGCTCTGTTTCCCGAGATAGCGGAGCTAGAGGGAGAGACGCCATCATTTATCATGGCGTAAAAGGGCCGCTTAGGGCCCAGGAGGCCGTCAAATATATGTCGGGAATTAAGGAGGATCAAATTGGGGCCGAGACCGCTGTGAAAAATTACTCGCGGCAGACGGACGTCACTGCGAAACGTTTCTATTGCGGGATAAATAAACGGGGATTTTTGCATTTTCTTGTTGACCGCGTGCGCTTTCCCAGAGGAATTTCCCCTATTATTTTTATAACAAGTTGCAGAGCGTGCGTTGAGAAATAGTTCTATTATTTGCAGACTCTCTCGTCACTATTATTCGCACCAACAATTTGACATCACAGATCGCTGTACGTTTGTATTCAAGTTCGGACCCGTCGCAAGGGGGCGTGCAAGGCGTGCACTGCACGCGGGCGGCAAATCGAGCTACTTATGACGTGATATTCAGAGTAATTGTCATATTAAATACGCCTACAGCTTAAGGAACTTCATCGCATGGAAACAATTCCGTACGACTCGGCGCGCAATCTTAGATTTAACATCGCCATCTACTGGCATCCGTCAAGACTAGGGGCAATACCAAACGTCGCCTGTCAGTAGGTGGAACATTCCGTCCCCGTTTGGAGACGCCCCAAATTCATAGTCGTACTCTATGGAAGACAGGACTGTCGAAGTTAGGGGAATACCCTCTGAGCGTATTTCTCAGTTGATAGGTTAGGTAGGTATCTGTATCTGTAGAGTGTAGGCCCACAGCACTTAGAATACATGTGACCCATTGTTCATCCTCCCAAGAAGTTGTCCTCCTAGGTTATCATCTATTCTGTCCTTTCCAGGAAGGTGGACAGGTCACTAAGAGACATCTCTTAATATTGGTAGGTGTAGGCCAAAACTCGCCGAACACATACTCTTATCGACGATAACTCAGGACATTCACATAAGACATGCTTGACAGTTTTATCTTCCTGTTCACACATCCTGCATAGAGGTGTGTCCACCAGCCCCATAGAATGAAGGTGTTTCCTTAGTTGACAGTAGTCAGGTAGAAATCCTACTGTTAAACGTAGGTCTTCGCTAGATATTTTTTCGGCGCCAACTTCCCAGGGTCACCCAGAGCAATCCTGGCTAGACTGCATCCCTTGATTCCATTCCATCTTTTCAGGGATTGAGTATGGGTGTAACGTTTGGCTACTTCCGCAATTGTCGAAGTCATCAGGCCGTAGGTGTCACTGGGTCCTAAGATTCTTAGTCCAACCGCTTTCTTGGCTAAAGAATCGGCAATGCGATTACCTGCACTCCTACCGTGCCCTTTAACCCACCTCAGGATAATATTATTATCTACCAAGGTGTTGTCTAAGTCTTGGTGGCATTCTAGTACTATCCCTGAGGTAATACGTTGTCTGTTCAAGGCTAATAGGGCATGTCTACTGTCAGTGCAGATTGTTATGTTTTTGCCAGAAATTCCTTTCCTGGTTATCTCTTTTATGGCAATTGAGATACCAGCCAGTTCTGTTTAAACCACGCTGGTATTTTTTCCCATTCCTCACCTTATCTTTAGGCTTTGTGATCTGGAGTACACTCCACATCCTGAGCCTTCTTTTGGTTTTTGAGCCATCTGTGTACAGCATCTGACTCTTGTGTTGTATTTCTTTTGTATTTTGTAGGGTTTAATTAACACAAACCTGGGTTCGATTGCATTAGGACCTGCCTGCAGTAGCACTTCTCGTCATAGCCTTAGCCTCAATTGACCCATTCCTACTTCGAGGTTTACACCAGCCGTACGCAATCGAATCATGGTCATTAACGCAGCCTCCTAAACATACAGATCTAGAGGCGTCAGACCAGTGATTAATTCCATTGTCGCGGTTGGTGTTGTTCTCATGGTTCCTGTGATGTTTAAACAGGCCAATCGCTGTATTTGATATAATTTTTGGATAGCCGTTGCTTGTAGAACCTTCAGTCCTCATGCGATGGCTCCGTACGTTAACATGGGTCTTATTGCAGTGTAGATCCAGGTGACCACACGGGATGAAAGACCCCATGTGCATCCCACTGTTCTCCGATACTGCTGATAAGCCACATATGCTCTTTTTGCTGTATACTGTAAGTGAGAGTTCCATGTTAGCTTCCTGTCAAGGCTAATACCAAGGTATTTTACCTCTTAGAGAAGTTTAGTTTGGTTTTGAAGATTTCGGGAGGTTTTAGACCTGATAAACTTCTTTTTCTGGTGAAAAAAGACCATCTCAGTTTTCTTGGGATTGATCGACAGTTAGTGTTCCTCACACCATGTTTCTATTAATTTGACCCCATCCTTCGCTCTATCGCAGAGTGTGTTCACGAATTTGCCGGTCTGTCATCTGCATATGCCATTGTGTAGAATCCATTATTGTGGAGGTGGTAAATCAGGGTATCTAAGACTATGTCCCAAAGAAGGGAGACAAGACCCCTTCCTGCGGACATTCCCTCGTGACCAGTGGTTGTTATAAGTTGTAAAAGTTTTTCCAATGATGTTATGATTATGCAGGCAACTAGATGATACATGACTTGAAACAATCTATGAATCTATTTTAAAATGAGTGTTTGAGGCTTCTAATGCCCTTGAACTATTCCATAAATCCGAGGAAAACAATGAATGTCAAAGAGTTCCAACGCGCTCGATAATAGTAATAACAACGCAACCGGATCGAACCAGAGAGCGATTCTCCGAGAATTCGACTGGCACATTATCGCCGCTTTCTGGGATAGGCAGTAAATAGTGAATCGATGACAAGTGAGTCATTAGAGTATCATGCCACCTATAATTATGGCCGGCCGTTTCGCCGTTTCGATGGACACATAATTTAATAATCTGGAAACTACTACCTGCCTATAGGAATAGACAGACGATATTTTGAGTGGTGGTCAAGCATAAATCGCACAGGGATTTCGTAATGGTATCGTTATTTTATTGGATCGGCTTCGATTTACATTTCGCGTTCGGATTTCCTGGAACGTCTGTTTCTCTGAAAAGCAATATTTTATCTACGGCATGGAATATCATAATTTTCGTGAAATGTTATTTGAGGTGTCGGTTCTTCTCGTTTTATAGTGCGTGTAATTACACGAAATGACCTCGTAAAATATCGTTCGTTTCAAATAAAGTTTTATATCGATGATATAATGGTCTGTCTGTCCAGAACAAATTGAAACACCAAGACCAGAACTAGAACAGAACTACTGACATCTTACGTGTGTTACGACTGTTTTGTTTCTGGCCCTGTAATACTGTGATATAATTGACTCGCCCGTTTTATCGGCATCGGTAGAATAGTGAAATTTACTTATATGAAAGAAGTATTCGAAGAGAACTTCCAAATCAACATACCTCAACCACCAACATCTATTTCTACGGTGCCCAGTCTTTTTCTATGAGTCTACTGTAATATCTCGGAGAATAATTGATCAATTAAAGCGAAAAAGGCGTCACTTGAATAAGTGCATTTTGCCAGCTTAATACAAGTCGATTAATTCCGTCAGCATAAAAATTTTGTTCTCTGCTCGGGATTTGATGAAGTCGAAGAAGGCCGTTTTTTGTCTGGTCCTGATTGGCGAAGGTTCTACCGGTGAGAAAGTTATGGAAGTGCTTGAAAAGATGGTAGTCGGTTGGCGGGAAGTCTGGGAAGTATGGTGGGTGAGGCAAAACTCTGACGCTCAATTCATTTAATTTTCGTACGGTGATTTGTGAAACGTGCGGACGGCGTTGCCGTGGAGTAGGATCGGACCTCTTGTGTTGACCAGTGCCTGCTGCTGCTAAGACAGTTTTCGGTATATTTCGTCGATTTCCTTACAGTGGGGCTCTGCTGTGGTGATTTGGCTCGGTTGCAGAAAGTTATAGTGAATCACATCAGTCGCTAACCAACATACAGTAACCATTGGTTTTTTTTGGTGGGTTCTCGCCTTTGGGAAGTGTGGGAGGCTCATCGGTGTCCAACCACTGTCCTGAGTGTGTCCTGTTGTAGAGGATCTCATCAAAGTTTGGCAAAGAAGCAGTGGCTATGATGTCGATTCTACTTTGAAAGCTCGTTTAGATAATCTAATGACCTTTCTCAGGAAAGAAGTACAAGATGAGGAGCGAGTATCGATGTGGCAGTCTCTGGTTTTGATATAAATGTTAAAACGAAAAAACACCTCGACTCTACTTCAGAACCTATGATTCCTACTGCTTCAGGATTATCAAACAACAGAGACCAAAAGAAATGCAAATTTTGTAATGAAACACATAAAACTGATGACTGTTTGGAAGTTAAAAAGTGGACTCTATCAGAGCGACAGAAGATATTGATTGATCGCGGTTGCTGCTATTTATGTCTCAAATTTGGACATATTGCTAAGAAATGCAGAATCAATTCTATATGCTCGATTTGCAATAGCAGACATGCTGATATTATGTCTTTCAAAACTGAAGTACTTGTACCACAGCCTCAACAAAATTTTGAAAATGTTTTGTCAAATAATACCTACTCCAAAGTTTTTTTACAAACATTAAATGTGAAACTCAATGGATCCAATAAATCACGAGTTATTATCGATACAGGTTCACAAAGATCATATATAACTCAATCCGTTGCTGCTGAGATGCTATATGAAACTGTTAGACTTGAAGAAATGGTGCATGCTTTGTTTGGTAGTGTGAATACAGAAGCCGTCAACCACTTCTGTTACCGAGTTTGAGTGAGCAATCTCATTGATGAATATGCTTGTAACTTTGAGGCTTTGGATCAGGCGATTATTTGTAATAATGTTACCTCGGTTAGACAAGGATTCTGTATAGAGGAACTTCAGTTGGTGGGAATCGAAATTACAGATTTAAAAGGAGGTCCCATCGACATTCTTATTGGTGCCGATATTGCTGGGAAGTTATTCACCGGAAAAAAGCATGAATTGAAATGTGGCTTAGTTGCCATGCAAATTAAGCAGTTAGGGAAAAATTAATATTGTTACGTCCTTGTTGAACAGAAATTTCGCTATTGCCGATTTATGGAACCTCGATATTTTTGGAATTTCCGATCCTATTCAGAGAAAATCTAACAATGGAATTCAAACGATCCAAAAAAGGATCGTTTTGTTTGCGCGAAAGCAAAGAACAGGCCACGAAACTTGACACTTTCTGTCGATCGTTCAAATCGTGGGGTACCCACTTTTCGAGCCTCATCACTTTTCCAATACGTTTTAAACCATCAAAAACCTCATGGAAGCTGACGTCCAGCCCTTCCGCCATCCCACGCACTGTTAGTGATGGGTCGGTCTGCCCCAGGGTCCTCAAATCCTCGTCCTGGAATACTGTAGGTCGACCACTCTGTGACTAAATTCTCCGGAACGATATTTCGCAAATATTTATTGAGATTGAAGCTACAAAAACACATGATATTAAAACGGAAAGAACTTTTGAAACAACATAATCTAATTTATACATACTTGAAATTTTTCTCATAATTTCAAGTTCCAGATTATTATTAAATTACAAAAAATCTCTGCATCTTTGATGATTGTATATGAAAGTTTCCACTAGCAATATATCTATTTATCCATTATTGGTAATTGAAATTAAATTACGGATATGAAATGGGTCATAGAAAAAAGTACCTACAACATAACCAAAAATAAACATAACTTTGAAATATTCGCATAGGATATTTGTTACTCTTTGGCTGGCTATTTTATGATAGAAGGTAAATTATACTTTTCTACCGATGCTGATTGAATACAAAAAAGCATATGCGTGCAAAGGGTATCCACCATTAAGAGAGGTCAGATGCTCCCCATCTCCAATGCCCAAACTCACCCATAGAATATGTCAATTGGGCAGAAAAAACATGTTCGACATAGTCTATAGGTCACGTGACTCGCTTCTCCCCTACTGGGGAGCCAAAAATTTTTTTATTTAATTAATTTTTTCCCAGCTTACTATTTGATGAAAAATTCTGAAAAAATTCATGAGTACATGTGATGATAACACATTCCAAAAAAATATATTTTGGTCTCCGAAACCCCGTACCCACCCCTTGAAAAAATGAAAAAAAAATAGAGACGACCAAAAAAATTGAAAAAACAATACGTCAAATTTGTCTTGAATTTCTGAAAACTCATGAGGAAATACGCCTTTATGAATTTTTTCAGATTTTTTAGACCTGGGCACGTTTTAAACGTCATTTTTTCGTAATTTCGGTCGTTTTTTTACGTTTTTTTGGCCTTTTACACCATTCAGAGCGCCTTGCGAGCTCAGGAATGGATTTTTAATGTCGTTGAACTTGACACCAAACATGAATTGTTTTGTTGTTAATATTTTTACTATAGAGCCATTCGAAAAAAATACAAGAAATTTATTTTTATGTTCTCTAATATTTTCGGCATGGAGAATATGTGTCCTGTAATCGATGAAGATATCGACGAAGATGAACATTTCTTTCCAAGATTTTTTAATGTAAATGTGATTGGTAAATACTTGTAAAAATAAAATGATCTTTTGATCAATGTTCCTAATGTGAAAGAATAATTACTCAATGAAAATTATATTATCAATCTAGTGTACTTCTTAGTGATCTTCAAAAATACACCGTTACATGACAAGTTATATGGGTATCAGTACCTACTGTAAGATACATGCTTTCATTCGTTAAACTCAAGTTATGTCACTGATGCTGGAACTTATTTTGAAATTTGTTACCGTTTAGAAATTAATTTCATCCCCCCCTTGCATTTTCCACGAACTTAGCAATAGAATAAGAAAAGATAAAAAACATCTCATAGAGGCCATATCATTTTTAAAAGTGCTCAGAAGAACATGCACCATTTGCAGCAAAGTCTCGGTTAACACTACGGTTAACACGACATTTGTTTATCATAGGAACTGAATAATTATTAAAAATGAAAAAAAGCACTTTTTTAAGAATGAATTTCTTGTAAAATTTTTCAAATTGCTCTATAGTAAAAAGATTAACAAAAAAACAATTTATGTTTGGTGTCTATACTTATGTGAAATTTTCTGAGGAATTCAATTTTCAGATTCAACGAGGTTAAAAATGCATTTCTGAGCTCGCGAGGTGCTATAAATGGTGACAAATGGCCAAAAAACGTAAAAAACGAACGAAATTACGAAAAATGGACGTTTAAAACGTGCCCAAGTCTAAAAAAAACTGAAAAGGCGTATTTTTTACAAGTTTTCAGTAAATAAAAAAAAATAATTTTTTTTTGTCATTTTTTTTTCTATTTTATCAAGAAGTGGATACGGGGTTTCGTGGACCAAAATATATTTTTTTCGAAACGTGTTATCATCATCTAATTCTGATGATTTTTTTCAGAATTTTTCATCAAATAGTAAGCTGGGGAAAAAAAATAAAAAATAACAATTTTTTGGCTCCGAGCAGGGGGAGGCGAGTCACTTGACCTATGGACTATGTCGAACATGTTTTTTCAGGCCAATTGACATATTCTATCGGTGAGTTTGTGATTTAAGATGGGAGGCATTTGACCTATCTCAATGAAGGATACCTACCCTTTATCATTCGTTCAAAATCATTTAGTCGCAAGTTTTAAAATGTGGGCTTTATTTGTCGCAATTACCTTATGCCATACAACCTTCCTATTCATCTACCCATCAACTGTTCAAAATTCCCGAGCAGTATATCCTTTGCCAATAAAGTCAAACTTTAATTCATTGACAAATTCGCAAGTTTCATTCAATAGTAAACCCATGCAAATAGAAACAAATGCACGTCGTCAAACGGAGAACTAGTTCTCGATTACTACAGATTACCGTAAGCCGTGAAAAGAAACGCACCTCGTGAATCTGCAAAGACGGAGAAAGAGATTGAGAAAAATAGGAGAGAACAACTTTTTTCGCGACACCGACCGTTACAGCGACTACCAAGCTCGACATGGATAAAATATTACCTAATGATTTCGAAGAAGTCAGACGAAGAGGCACCGAACGAGACGAATATAAGTTTCGTTTTTCATCATTCATAATGGAATTTTGTGTCGCCTACAAATCAACGTATTCCACTAAATCAAGACCAAGGGATCAATGGATCAATCGATGTACGGAGTGATTCACGAGGAAGGTTCAGGTGATTAATTATTCAATTTTTCATGTAAATTGGTTGAAATAAAAAAATAAAATAAAATGTGAGGATGCTATCGGTGCGAGCTTTTATCGGAAACGCTGCCTAATCTCTTTGTGGTGTAACGAAACAATTCATTACATATTTGTTCTTTCTTTATAGGCCATACACCCTTCACACCGTACAATTCGAATCAGTAGCTTAGGAGTTATCGCACGAGAAAATGAATTCAAGCTGCCTAACAAACCGAAGCGACACGCGTTATGAAAGGTTATAATTGCCTTGGTTTTGTTTCACGTAGTAAATCATTTTGAAGGTTGAGATCGTAATAGAGAATGAAGATACTTTTCAAACGATATATCACAAGCCTAAAATTCTCATTTAAAAAATTTGGGGTTGTACCTGTCATTGGACGGGGGTTGAACGTAGGGGTAGCATTTTTACTTTGAAGTATGTCAAATTATAATTCAAGTTTGACGTGTTTCGGGATTTTTTAAAAATATGTACAGTAACCGAAATAATGAATTTTTTCCATTTGGCTTTTACGCACTGTATCCTTTACTATTTTGTAATTCAAATTGATAGTTGCGAACTATTATTAGCTTGTATTTTATCAAGTTCATTATTATTAGTTACTAGCTCGAGTACCCGGCTTCGGTCAGGGAGTTGATTTGAGATAACATAGCAATTGGAGTAAAAGCACATACTTCAAATCAAATTATAGGAGTCCGATGGATCTTGCTTTATATACCCCGACCAACGGAAAGTCCTATCCATTAAAAGAGGTTTGGAATAATCCACAATGTTCCAGAACATTCCATAGTATTCTAGACTGTTCTGAAGTGTTCAACAATGATCTAGGATTTTCCCGAACTCTCCAGACTGTTCCCGAACATTCCACAATAGTCTGCAATTTTATGGAATGTTGTTTTGATTGTTCGAATGTTCCGGCCTGTTCTAGAAGTTTGTAGAAGGCGCAAATTCTAGCCCTTACATCTTCAAAACACACTTTTCATGTAAAAAATGAAACCTCTTTCATGGATGGGGGATAGAGTGCTACCACAACTTGCCTTGATGGTTCCACTATAATCTGGGATTTTCCGAGATGTTTCCGAACGTCAGCTCATTGTGTAACATACCACCACATTCCAGAATTTTCTGGGATATCCTGGATTGCTGTGGAATACTATCGAACCCCCTCGAATTTTTTGGATTATTTTTCCAGCGAGAATTCCAGGTCTCATCTCTTCAAAAGCTCAGCTTCCAGGTAAAAACGGGAACTTTGGCGGTTTTTATACTCTTCACAATATAGTTTCAATCTTGAGAATCACAGTGTTACCAATTGGGAGGTAATTGTGCTTTTTCTAGACATACACTTTTCATTTTGTTCATTTTACGTCAAGTTAATGAAACGGCATATATTTTTCTAACCATTAATAAATTTTTTGTGTATAGCATTGTACAAAAAACCAGACAGTGCAAACCTATCAACAAATAAAACTTTCTGGTGTTAGTTACAGGCTAATGTCAATTTTTTTTAGCAGACTATCCTGTATTGGATCATAATAAAAATTATATTCCCAGTTTTTTTTCTCACAAAATATTGGAAACTAAATGTTTACAGTGATAACCATGGTGATGGTGGGACGGTAGCCTGGTGGGTTGGCGTAGGTGGTCGGCTCCACTCAGTCAATCGACCGCTGTGCGAATCAGTGGTTCGAACCGCAAGGCCGGACGATCGATTTTCACTTCCTATCATCCAACCCGTGTTAGAAATCACACGTGAAAAGGTTAAACCTCGTTAGTCCTTAGCTCGCACAAGTTTCGACTTTGAGAGTTGTCGTTCGTAGGAGGCAACAGCTGGTTAACGGAAAAACAGATTTTAACAGAACAGACAGATTTTCATTACGTAACATGAGTTGTTTTTTTCTATTTCAATCTTCAAATTCCCAGAATTTTGTAGTTGTGTTTTCAAGCCAAGTTCAAAGCCAGATTTCTGTATGGATAATTTATTATAACTGCGGAAATTTCTCATGAGATATCAGTTTTTCCTGTAATTACCTGGTAATCATCTGAAATGATAATGTTTAGATATTCATTATTGCCGATATAATTGGTAATGAGGTGAAATGACTCGCACAAGTGTTGAGAGAAATTCCAGTCAATCACGAAAGTGTCGTTTCGAACCAGTAACTGGGCTTGACGGTGGTTTTTCTGTTCGTTTTCTCATAATTGGACGGAAATGTCTTATTTCATCTAATTAGCAATATTATTTCTGGAGTAATCATATTAATTATATTTTTCATAAGATGACCAGTCACATTTGTTTGTTTGTATTGCTTTTGTCTTGCTCTACAAGCGTTGATAATAATAATTACGTAGCCCTCAAAGGAAAAGCTTCATAATGAATTTTGAAATAGGTCCATTTAATCAGAAATATCTTATTATTGAAATAACTGATTTTTTATACTAGTCCAACTTTGAAAGGATAATTTGTATATTTATTGGGAAAAAAATCGACATTTCATAATTATGCTACATTTATCTACTAATAAATTTATAATCTTTCTGAATATTTTGGGAAACAATGAGAAATAATTTTTTTATATTGTGGAAATTCAATTGAAAATATAAGTCGAAAATGTTGTCAATTATGTTCATTTTCATAGCATTGGAATGCTAGAAAATTTCATTTTTCACTCGTAAGTAGAATATTGTGCCGTCAATCTGTGGAATTATTATGATCAGTTTTTCCGCTAACGATGTAATTACAATTTATCTGTAAACGATTGCCTATATTTAGAAAAATTTTTTGTTTATTTTTCATTCATATTTCTAATTACATTCCGCCTCCCACTTTGGTGTCGAATGAATGGATTATTCAAATTGTGCATGTTTATTTTTCGCGAAATCATAGAAATTGAATAATAACAATATATTATATCGAATCATAATTATTGCGACAAGTTTATCGGTAGTTTTTCTCGTATCGTAAATTGTAGAAATGTTCATTCACGTTTTATTGAAATTTATCGCCGGTTGTATATGAAATGGACTATTGTTTTGTCTTGGCGATTTCCTCGGTGTCGACGATAACTGTTGTTGATAATGCCAATAGTAAACGAATCACAAAAGTGCTTGTCAGCAATATTGAATGCTCATTTTATAGAAAGAAGCGTTTGAGATAGGAGAGTTGCTAACATTTCAGAACCCTATATAGGTACAGTTATCATTATATAACCATATGATTTTTTCTCACATACCGACCCTCTAAACAATATATATTTTCGAAGTAGGGTAAATATATCTATAAAGATGAAAATTTATTTGTGATATAATCAGGAGTTTTTCTGAATTTCAAATTTTATGTCATCCGAACATTTCACGATTCAAGTACAAATTTGACTGTTTCTAAATTGTTTGTATACTGACATATTCTTATTATTCACTAATGAGATATCGAATTTTGCAGGAATTTTCGCAATCTGGCAAATAAGCATTTGTTAATTTATCACTCTTATGATCTGTGTCTTCAATTTATCATTCAATAATATTTGTTTAATGTTATGGTGTATTTAGAGTCAAAATAATTAGTGGCACCCCATGTTTTTTATAATTTTTAGCATACTAAATTACCTATCAAATACTTTTTATCCATAAAACAGATGGGTGCAGGTCTTTCTTATATCGTATCCTCTACTATTAGAAATGGATCGGACTTACCCGTCTTGAAGAAAAATATGAATAGTGGCGAAATATCAACAGACTGACATCAGACAACACCTTTCAAAATTGCTTCGACATCTGTCGAGAAAGTTCAGAAATAAAGACAATCAACGAAGAAAAAATTGAATATAAACTCAGATTTTCTTTATGAAAATTTGAATTTATGCAGTAACTTATCGAGATGAACTTGCCCTTTCTACACGTGTAAAATTTCTCCATTATACTTTACATTCTTTCTGATTTTGGAGATGAAAACACCCAAAGAAGGTCGATAAAAACTGATTTTTCGATACCAGTGATTTTCCTCCTTAAAAAATGAATTTCGTTAAGTATCTAAATTGTGGATTATGGAGGGGATGTGTAAATAATGGAGTTAATGTCGAAACCACCATAAACATTACATTTTTAGAAAAATCCAACATTTCGACAGTTTCTCTTATAAAATCATGAAAATGTATAAATTCTACCCAAATAAAATATATATCGTTCATAAACCATCAGACGACATAGATAGGAGAATGGAATTCTGTGAATAAATATCTGACATCATCATCCAATGAAGATATAAAAAAGATTTATTTCAACCGTGAGTTTACTTCTTTCTTATTGTTACTGTAATTAAGCAGAACTATCGATACTGGAATGATTAATGTCAGTATTTTTCCAGAAAACTGTACAGAGTAGTCATTCGTAATTGATCGAGCTGAAAATATTTTTTTAAATTTTACGTGGCTTATTGAAAATAATTTGTACCTGAATCTATTCAACAGTTTGTAATATTTTTCAAATTCACTTGATAAACATAAAAATCCTTGAAAAAGTACTCGAATTAATCGATACTTTCGGAACTAATTCACATGTTTACGTTACATTATTACTAGTCCATCCCACAAACACACCAAGATCATTTCCAACATCAGACATACCAACCTCTCTCTCAAACCAGTCGAAACTAATAACAATTATAAATACCCACCGGACGAATATCTTATTTCGTGTCAGCGGCATTTTTCTCAATGAAAAGCAAGATACGAATCTCGGCATCTCGAACGCGTTTGTATGTTTGCCCTTTGTATGCTAGTTTTTTAGTGTTCCCACAAGACGAGAGTTTTTGGAGGCGCGATGCAATTTGTAGATAAACCGAGAAAGGGATGAAACTGCCTGCTAGTTCGTTATGGGTTGACCATAGAAAAATAACTGACCGCGAACATGTCTAGATTTGGTAACATGATTAATCGGGTGGTTTCAAGAGGGATGAGGCGGTTTAATGCTTTTTTTCTTCGAGGGTCGTTTTAAAAACTTGCATACAGAATATTGAATGTTAATGTATCCATGAAATTGGCCAATACTTGATGAAAATCTTAACGTCATCACTATACTTGAATAAGTTGATATTCTGTTTTATATTAGAACTCATTTATCACACCGATGAAACATTGGTTGACAATGTTTCATGGTGAATTTCATTAGTTCGGACTCCCATTGTCCAATATGATTCTACTATGATTCAGAATCTATGAAAGAACAAATAAAATTAAAATGAATAGCTGAAATATTAATTATATTAAGCAATAAAACGTGAAATGAAAATATAATAAAACGAATACAAAATAAAAATGACCACAGAGTAAAAAGAAATGAGTAAGAACAAAAATAAGGAAAAAAATTAAAAATAAGTTGAAAAAGATTTCAAACCAAGTTACTTCACTACGTTTCGATTGTTAGTATCCACAATCGTCTTCGGGTGATGACTGGACCATTCCTCCGAGAGATGACTATTTGAAGGTCATTCGAGCGATTTTACCTATATCCTCTTCCATCTCTTCTCTTTACCGATTTAACGGGGGTTCACCGTTTTTCGATTGATTATAGGTTTCCAAATGTTGCGCATCTCTACGCAAGCTTGGCTGAATGCGTCGTTGGACAACAAATATGCAGCTTCTTTGAACTTTCTCTTGAGCCAGTGTTCCTATCTGTGGATGATATCTCAGCCTGGGGCCACTTGATGATATGTTGATGAGTCCAAATATGCTCTGCAATTCCTGATATTTGCTGGTTTTTCCTCGCTGTGTGTTTTTCTTGTGCTCGGCAATGCGAACTTTCAATGGCCTTTCAGTTTCACCGATATAGGATTTGCCGCACTCACAGGGTATCCAGTAAATGCAATTATTGGAATCGAAGTCTGCGTTTGGTGGCCTGGTATTCGTGAGTCTGCTATGGATGGTGTTTCCGGATCTGAAGCAGTAGTACTTAAACCCAATTCTTCTTATTTTTCCGACAATCCTCTGACGTAGGGAACTACAAGCAAATTAGACAATGGAAGCATATAAGACAATAGAAGTTCGAACTAATGAAATTTACCTGATGTTGGGTTGTCTATAATTATGGATGAGCAAACAAGAAAAGTTGACAGGTCTCAGTATCATCAACAACAGAATAAAGTTGAAATTGTTCAAACGTTTTTTTCAAGAATTGTTGAAAATATGCAATATTTATAGGATATTTCTCAGTATAATTGATGACTTTCAGGGATCGTTCGTTCTTCATAAAATAAAGTCCGATAGACCTGAATCATATGTTAGAACTGACCGATACTTGATGAAAATCCATTATAACTTATTAGAAAAAAAACACTTGAATGCGTTGAAGTGTGTTTTTTGAATACGATCTGAGTTATGTCTAAACTAAACTGAAGATTCATAAAAATGAGTGAATAAATAATATGATATTCCAACTTCTAATTCCAATATCAACAAGTTACAGAAATATGTATCTGTTATTTTTTATCTCTGTTTTTCTTTTCCAACGTAAATAAACAGATATTACATATGGTCTGAAAGGTGAATTATTGGACCGCTAACACCACACTGATTATGTTATTGACAAATCTCCTCGTTTTGTAATTGTTAATCAACTCCAATAACTGGTACATTATTACTAAGCCGCGGCGGTGGGTGCGATTTCTATCGATTCCTGCTGAAGCTCCGCTTGCGATTCAGTATCGTCATTCATCCGGCTTTTCAATCATTCCTTCGGTCTTTGTTGGCAATTAATAACCTCCGCTGATTGACTGACGCTTCTCGGAATAATTATGTTCGATGTGATGGCATTTTACATGTATTGGCGATGGTAGCAGGAATGATGACAGAGTAATTTCGGTCTTGGGTATTAACTGTTCATACTTGAGTTTTTCAGTAGTTTTTTTCGCGTCTGCTATGTTTAGTTGAGCACCATGAAATAATTTGAGAACGATTTACAAAAACCTTGAGAACACTTTTCCCACAATAGAAAAAAAACTGTCTCTCGGCAGGAGATGACTGAGACTGTTATCTCCTGATGATGCTAACTTGGTTAGCGAAACGCGCGTCGAGAGACAATATTATGGTTTCTTGTGTGGAGAAAATGTTTTCAATAGATTCATTTTACGCCAGAAGTTTCAAATTTTGCTTATAAAGATTACAAAGACCATCATGAAAAACTATATCATTAACGGATTACTGAGTGATGTTCCTGTCTAAGTGAAATTCAATTCATAATCTCATTTATGAATCTGGTGATAATGAAAGTGTATCTCCTTTTTATAACAGAAAAATATTACATACTGGGCTGTTCATACCGATTAGTTTTAGGTTTTGGATCTGTCAGTACACAATATTTCTATTTTTATAGTAGGTGGTTATTCTACCCATTTTTTTTCAGAATTGTGATAGGTATGACTTTATACCATGAACTAGTTTATGAGTGGAATTTACTGTTGCTATCTCTCTCTTATCTTTTAATTTATAAATTGAAATTATATGCATTTCAAAATATAAATATCTTTAAAATGTTTCCGAGCTTTTGCAGGTTTCTCTTGGCGAATCCATATTGCTACATTATGTGCACTAGGTAACGGTTGATAATTTAAGGATTGATTGAATGAAAGAATATTTTCCTTCTTGTGAATATTATTTTGAAAAATTCATTAATACTGAGTGGAAACTTGTTTTCTTCAGACTAAAAGCCAAATATTATCCAAATATCTTGGTAAAAGTTGTTTGTTAGAAATAACTTCAGTTTTGAAGTCATTTGCAAAAAAATTACAGTCAGAGAAATTAACAACGTCCGGTAATGAATTTAACATATTAAATAGATAGAAAGTAGCCCCAAAATAGAACTCTGAGGGACTTTAGACTTTGCGTGGAAATTATCTCAAAAGCCACCTTTGAATACCACATACTGACTTTACATTAAAAAAGGGTTTGCTAGAAATTGCGAATGTTCGCAAATAACGTGCAAAATGTTTCATCAAAATCAACGCCCCGGACATTTCCCAGAGGATTCATAAAGTTGTTTTCTTTTTCGTCAAGACTCGAATTCTACGACTTTTTGAACAGAACATAGTTTAGATATTTTCCCCTCCAAAATGGCGCCCAGAAGATTTCAGTTGTTTTCTTAATTAGCTGTGCCCTATAAATTTGTAGTCAATGATACCTTTTTATATATTAACTTAGTTTTTAGTTCGAGAGTATATATGAAGTTTTAAGAAAACATTTCTTGAGTCAGTGTTCATTACGTTCGAATCATGATTTAGGGCGCGGTTGAAATCTTGATTTCATTATAAATCTGCTGCCTTCTTAATTTGTAAAAAATACCTTCTAATTTTGAGTGCAGAAAGTTCCAAAAAGAAATTGCAAACCGAGTCAGTGGTAAAGCTTTTTTCTTCTTCTAAGACATTTACAGCAGAAAACCAGAGCCCAAACACAATGCATTTATGATTCAACACCAGACACCGCCATAGGTCCCATCAGTGGAACTTGGTTGAAACGCAAATGCATTGCTGACCTCAGCTGTCCGCCTTCGGGAAATTCGTTTATTTTTGATAATCAAGGGTTGAGTTCCCTGTCGATCTCCTATATATAAATGGCGTCTTCGTGAGGGGTCAGGGAAGATGTCATCGCCCAAACATGTCTTTTAACAATGGAAACAAGTTTTACACGTTGTTTGTAATGATTTTGTCTACCGAACCCCATAAGTCAAACTCTGCAGTTAATTATGGTGAAATCGTAGATAAGTCGCGTGGGTTACTGCTTTCAACAAGCCTTATGAATAAAAAGAAGGAAGACAATGAGTATCGACCGCGTCGGACAATGAATTTCCACATGAAATATAGTCATTATTCATTTCACAAAAAAAGAACAACAAGCAATTTGCAGATTGCTTTACATGTGAGTTTTTCCCACAAGTAATTAGTTCGAGCAGATGTTTAAACTTCCTGGAAATTCAGCAAATTAATTACGGAGAAGTTTATGGCACTGGAAGCAGATTCTGCGAAAAGTGAAAGTTAACAAATCATTATTCCAAAATAAACTATTGCACGCGATAAAGGTTAGCTTAGCTGGTTGATTGACAAAAGCGAACACCCCAGATGTTGAAAGAGAAATGTCTCTGTTGGAAGCAGATTTGAATTATTCAATTGTCTACGTCGTAAAGCTCAATATTTATTTAACATTTCTCTAGTATTGTCAATTTCGAATGTGACTTTCCATAAAAAATATTCATGTAGATGGCATATTGAAAAACCCATTACACAATCTGAAGAAACTACCATCAATAAATGCTTCTCCCATTAAGCTTCACTGATAAAGATGTTTTGTAGTACAATCAACTACAAATGAACTTTAAGATCCATCATGAAAATTCCCTGTAACCTTTGAAACATTTTGACTATCGTTTATTTCACAAGCTTTAACTTAACTTGTAATGTTTGTATGTATGTAAGTTCGGTCAAATCTTACAACTGAACAGATTAAGCTGGTATTTTGCATACCTACACGTTTAGTCTGGATGGAAATACATGTTCAGCTAAGTGATGCTATTCTACATACAATATGGAGGACAGTCCAAGATGGTGGACTATTTTTTGTGAATATCCTCATAATGTGGGTATCTGATGAAAGGATTTCCTGAAAAGAATACCGAAAGTAACATGGTGTCTCTCTTAAGAATACGGATAGACCACCAAAGATAGTTGACTTTATTGATACTGACGATATAACCCCAGATGAGTTCAATGACTTTTTCATAAAGATTGCTGAAAATATTACAGCTTCCTTTCCAGTAATAACAAACTCAGAGTTGTTGAATTTCAAAAGGTTTCCAACTCCTAACAAATCTTTTTTTGCACCAGTTACTCCTGAGGAAGTTTTTGATACCGTTAAATCATTGAAAAACTCTTAGTTTGAACAGTAAGATCGTGAAAGATACTATTGAGATTATTTAACTACCATTGTCCGAATATATAAATTTGATCTTTTCAACCTGTGTTTTTCACCAAAGTTATACCTCTTCATAAAAAAGGTGACATAACGTTGGTGGACAACTGTAGACCAATATCTATAATTTGCATTTTTCCAAAATTCTGGAGAAATTGATCAAGACAAGACTGGTTAACTACTTTGAATTAAATGAATTTTTCCATAAATCACAATATGGTTTTCGGAAAGACTTCTCAACATCTTGAGCAGTGATGAATGTTATGGCTGATATTGTCGAGGCAATGGAGGGGGGCCTTCACACATCTGTGTTATTGTGCGACCTGTCCAAAGCTTTCGACTGTGTCTCTCATAAAATTCTTCTTGAAAAGTTGAATTATTATGGATTCATTTCTGAACATGAACGAAAAATGAATCCTGCCGTTTGTCAAGAGCTATGTATGTACTAATTACCTATGTATGAACTCATCAATAAAAACAATTATTATGCACCTCAATGATATGAATATAGATTGTAAGGGGTACAGCGGAAAAAATCCAAATTTCGGAAAACAAGATGGTGCCATACCAATATTAAGGGATTATAATTCGGAAAGTTTAGGGATAGTATGGTGGTTCTTGAACAAATCTTATAGGAACCGATCACGCCACAATGATGTACAGAATGAGATGAACAGACTAAGGAACATGCCCAGGAATGAATAAAAAATAACAAATTGATAGTGTGAACACATTTTCAAGTACAAGCTCTGAAAGGAAGAAAATGCTCTTGGAAGTGAATCAAACTAATCAATTTATTACATTATAAGTACAATTTATATGAAATAAAAGCTTGTCGTGAAATTTACGTATGTATTAGAAACAAGAACAGAAATATACCCTGTCCAACTAAGCAACAGAGTGCTGCAAAACATTATGCATAGTACACGTGATCTCCCAGACAAAGCTGCTTGTACAGATTTATTTTGTTAATAATATGCGGCTGGGTATAGGAAATTTTTTTAGGTGGAGTATAGGAACACAAATTAGCAGTTTCTTCAGCCGAATCAGTACAGGAGGCTTGTTTATTTCACCCAATAGATGCAAATGTGCGTGGTGATCATGCTTTGATCACGCATATGTCATTGTTTGGGTTGTTTTTTGTTGGATGGTTATAGTTTAGATCATTCGAATAAAATAGGTAAATCTCGAAAAAAGCTTTTATAGCATATCACCATTTTATAAATGGTGTAATGTAATAAACTGATGGGCTTGATGTAATTTAGAGCTGGTAAATATAAGCATGTACTCAAACTAAAAATATGTTTACTATTATCTAATTGATTTAAATAAAAAATTAAAAAGAAATTATTTTTCAATATTGTCTGATAGTTCAACAATGTAGCAGAAGTTATCAAAAAAAGATAAACTTTCATAATTAATTATACACCTCAAAACCTTTCAATCACCACGTGGACTTCTAAAAAGTTCTGGTGAAAACACTAGTCTTCAACGACTCATCAAAATTTGTTTGAATAACTTTTTATGACGATTCACCTAATTCTTGCTGATGAAGAGTTAAAAATAAGTGTTTTCACTCGAAACTAAAAGTTTACCTTACGATTGTAAGTGGAATGTTATGTTACTATTCTTTCAAATATAACGTTGTGTATCGTTTTTATGAATGATATCTATTTCATTTAATGAATGGTAGAAATAAAAACTGAATGAGAAAAAGTGATATTCGTGTTATTCAATGTTCTGAATTGAAAGTAGTTGTTTTAGATGGAAAGTGCAATATCTTAGCATTTTTGTAACGAGTTTTCATATGTATTCAATTGTTTCTTTTCTATCTTCTGAAGTTCTCCGCAGAATGTATCTGCATCATGATCGAGATCATACATACAGATACAGATACGTCAAAATATTCACACACAAAACCAATTCCACAGCAATACATCTCACCAGGCGACTACTATATTCAACATATATAAAAGGGGCATTATTTATTTCCAAAAATGAGCAGACAGTTCTTTGACATGTCAATGGATTTATCTCTATTTCTCGCAGCGTCATCGTCTGTTATATCCCTTTACCAACACATACCGCTCTACTTCTAAGAAAAACAACTTTGCTAGATTCCGCAAACTTTCGCTAATATCGCCTTTAAACCAACTAGCAACAAGGTTCACTTTCACGTACGTACTGTACTTCTGGGCGATATACCGCAGTTCAGGGACTTGTGGCACCCGCTGGTTCTTCGTTTCCTGTATTGTTGTCGAAATATCATCCCTCAACGCCCTTGACACCTCTCGTGGTTTTTTTACCTAACGCCGGCGTCAATGACCCAAAGAGGAAGCTCCCAACTTGTTATGACATGTTTAACAAATTTATTTAGGTGAGAGTAAACTTTTCTAGAAGTGTGTGAAAATATCGATAAACTTGAGGATTGCCTGATCACTGGAGAAATCTTTATATATTAGTGTACAGGGTGTTTTCTAGATTTATAGGGTTATGCAATCGCAAAACTTTGCAAAATTCTGATCTGATTGTTTCGTCACAAATTCCAGTAGCGTCGCGATATGGGTTGCACTTACATAAAATTATAAAAATTGTCATATAAAAATGTATAGCACTGACAAGTTTCGTATAGTTTGGAGTAACCTTAGTATGGACTATGTTAGCAAATGTATCCTCTTTTGAAAATATGTATGGTGATTCT
The DNA here is from genome assembly GCA_015342045.1 of Leptinotarsa lineolata. NCBI lineage: Eukaryota > Metazoa > Arthropoda > Insecta > Coleoptera > Chrysomelidae > Leptinotarsa > Leptinotarsa lineolata. The sequence continues at coordinate 5,360 of WOGR01000369.1, read as the reverse complement.
AATATTTTGTATTGAAAAAACTATAATTCGATTATGCGAAAAACGGATGTGCCTAAAAAATTTACGAAGGCAGGTGAATTTATTAAAGAAAAAATTAATAGTATAGAAATATAGAATAATATAAATTAATTTAAAGATAATGAAGCATTATCAAGTATATAATTTCAAAGGAAGGAATGGATAACGCAATATGCTACAAAAAGAGGTAAATATTAATCCAGAACAACCATTACATTTTGATTGCGATAAATATAACTCAATCTGTATTTTAGGAATGAATTGTTGTTTTAAGTTGGAAAGGAAATATTTCCTTCATTTATTTGGAAGTTTCTCATATTTTTTATAAAGTGTTTCTCGAGTATATTAAAAACAATTTTTTCAATAAATAACAAAACGCCCGTTTTGCTGACCGAGTTAGCATCATCAGGAGATGGCTTAAACTAAATCTTACAGCTATGTTAGAGCTTTTATATTCATCCGAACATATAAGGCCTTTGAATTGAAGTTGATATATCAATAATATAGTTTTGTAAGGCTACGATAACATCTTTTTTGTTTTATTTCACTTTTCGAAGATTTTTGCCATACAAATTGTTGTTCACATTCAGTGTTGAATGTTTTTCAATCCTCTGAAGGAGTAGTGGTGATATTCCAGTCGAAAAACCAAGTGAACATTTTATTGGAAGTACTTCGTGAACGAACAATTTTTCTAATGGGATTATCTTATTATCGAAATACGCAAACAATGGATTGTCTGTTACTTTTTTCCAGGCTCGTAATAATAAATCTAAGAATTTTGCGGTTCTCAGCATGTTGAATTTATTCCGTTTCACACTCGCTTACGGCATCGATATTCTTCGTGCTTACGGCATCGATATTTTCTTTGAATCGCTACCGAATTTGATGCCTTTCACTAGATTCTTCACTGATGGATGTACCCTGTATAGTGCACATTTTTTCTGAGTATATGTTCTGTTTTGATGTACGTGAATATTAGAGTTATTGACAGACAGCAAACAAGTTACGTATTTTTTTAATGTAATATTGAAATACAGAGAGACAGTCGAACAATGGAATAAATCACCGGATGATGAAACGATACGAAAAATGAATGGCATTTCATCGAACCACTATCAGATCATACCGTGAGGACTTATTCGTGACCGGACTTCAATATCGACACCTTTTTCCCAGTATTGAAAGATGTTACCTCATAAAATCGCAACATACTTCGATTACTATCCCCGAACGATTTTTCTTCGGTTTAGCTGATTAATTTATCTTATCATTTCATTTGTCCGATCATATATACCTATGGTAACTAGAATTGACGATGATACTACTAAATTCAATCTTCATAATGGGAAGTCGTTTTAGTTGGTTCAAACAGGCTTATTCCTCTTATTTTCATTTAAAAAAAACATCTGTTAATAATCGACATGTATTTGCAGGATTTTGATTGATATTTTTTAATGTTTTGTTCCTTTCCTATGAAGTTTTTCATCGCGAGTATATCAATAAAGAAGACGAAAAAAAAAACATTTTCCGAAAATGAATCTTCTCAAAAACTTTATACTGTTTCGATAGATTTTCTCCGCATTCGTGAAGATTGTTGACTTGACATTACCGAGGTTTCCTGATAGGCTTGTCTCAATCGAATGGTTTCAGCTACTTGGAGGATGAATGGATTAATCTTATCCTTCGCCTATTATTCGTATAATAAAATATAATTCAAAATCTTGGAAGTAACTAGTGTATATAAATATTTTTACAGATACCTGGACTACATTTTTCATGGTGTTCCTCATAAAAATCACCTTTACCAATTTTCGCCTTCATAGAAACTTCAAGTAACAATTCATTGTGAGATTTTCATTGTTTACAACAGTTTACAAAATTGCAACACGTGTTTCAACAATACAATAGCTTTCTCAGGCGTGTTCATACTGACCGAGAAAGCTTGATTTATATCAAGTATCGGCCAATTCCATGACTTATGAAAAAAACTTCATTATTGATTTCGACAATCGCGTTTCATCCAAGAAACGAACATTTGAAATTTTATTTTTGAATTTCAACTGCAAGATCACCTTATTTGATCACAATGATTTTTCCAATATTGAGTGTGTTTATTTTTTCTCTATCTTTTGTACAGCTGTAATGTAGATATACGTATTATTTTTTGTTATTACCCCCTATTCCCTTGGTATCAAACCGGAGTTTATTTTGCCATAGAAATTTAATGAATCGATTTATTATATTTTATATTGATATGTCAGATCTAATCATTATTAATGTTAGAATTACAATGTTTATTTTTTCATTGACTACCTAAAATGAGTTATATAAGTACGATATTCAGTGTTCTACAATTTAGTTATCTCTCTCTCTCTTTCACAATGTAACTTGATATATTCCTATTCGTTATAGTCAGCAAAAGTGTCGCCGTCGTATTTATTCTTTTGTCTCTTTATTTTCACTGAAATTCATATTGTATTATGTCGAGATATTGTGCTACCGTTCCTAGAAATCTGGAGTGCACCAAATAATTGATCCTTTATTCAATTCTCTAATAATTTATGAAACGGTACATTGAAAGTGGCTCTTTTCTCAGAATTTAATATTTCTCAGAAAATACTGTTTGTCTCGTTCTTCATTACTAATAGTGAATTATGTAAGGAAAAGTGGCACAAAGATGCAATCTGTGCAGATTTTTCTTCATCATTACTTGCTGTAATTTTTGAGTAACACCTTGGTAATGATTTGATTTACCTGACGACGTAAATTTTGCCTATAATGACATAAAAATTAACTGCTTTTTTCTTTTCAGGTGAGTTCCTTTTTTCAATATGTACTTCAACGAAGTGGTAAGTATAGCTAATATTTCTCTATTGAAATTTCATCCGCCAACCCAGTAAGCGTCATCAGGAGAATGATCTAAACTGGCTCATAAAAATCAACTTGGCGTATTTTAACACCCTTCCTTGGCCGTCCATTATCTATTTGAAGATTCCTCTTTGGTGGAATTTCGTGAAATTTGACTAGATGCCTCCATAATCTCAAGTGAGATTTTTGACAATTCGTATTTTTAGAGTAAATACGTTATGTGCGTCATTGCATTGGATTTATTTAAAAACAAAACAAAACTTGACTAATTATTAGAGTAAGCTGAGGAATTTACATCTTCCCTTACGAAGACAGAACCGGTAAAAGACTCAATCAACGAATATCAAAGATAAATGAGGCTCCCCAAGGCGGTGTGTTGCAAAGCCAAGCTTCTACATCGACCGCCGAACGAAATTCGTCCTCTGTCTTCGACTGCAAGGCAACTAGATGAAGCCAGACCCCAAAAAACAAAGCATTCGTGATCCAACACCGGGCAGCTCTGTTTCGATCCACCATAGGTATCATCAGTGGTGCTAGGTATTGTTGGATTCAACTGTCCTCAAAGAAAAATAAGCGAGGCGTTATTGCAAAGTTAAGCTTCAACATCGACCACCGGATGAGATTTGTCCTCTGGCTTTCACTGCAAGATAACTAGATGAACTCATTTCTCTCACAATTTTACAGTGTTTTTTGCAGAAAAATACAATGAAGACATTACAATCAACATTGAACTGGTGAAAGATAACAATACATTATCAATTGATCTAAAAATTTTGGAAATTGCTCACGACTCACTATATATAGCCTAGCTTTCATCGTTCTAGGTAATGAGTTAAAGCAAACAAGAGCTCTCATTGATTGAACGAAACATAAACAGTTTTGTTTTCGTTTATAGAAGAATGAAATTGATATATTGAATTATGTATTTTACAGCGTCAGGTATTGATGATACATACGTAATGAGTCGTATAAGAGTATTAGCTGTACTATAAGAAATTGTATCTTTTGATATTCTAATATTTTGAAATAGGGTAATTTGTAACCACACAATGTTAGAAACGTTGTTGTTCTCTTAAAACGTCCAACAAATTTGGATTATTGGAAATCTGATAATAAACAAGAATGTAATTGAAATAGTTCACATTTTTTCACAACGAAAACCATTTCACTTCTGTAAGAAGTTATATTCGACCTTAACCTCACAAAATCGGCCAGATAATTCCTGGAACCGTGGAATTCGTTTCGCATCGATGCACATAATTTACGTACCTATTGAAAAATTTGATGAATCATATTTCGGCCAACAATCCGCCTTGCCTCTTTGGATAGTATAATAATATACCAGCCAGGTAGAATTTATCCCATTGTGATTTCATTGAGGCCGTAAACGTTATTCGGATATAAGTGAGTGTTGGTACTTTTCGAAAGTGGCAGCTGTGAAATCGTGTTTAACGACTCGGTTATAACAACACCCGAGATTTAACAGGGGCTTCATTGAGGCTTTATGAGTGCAGTTCGAAGTTGACCAGGTGGACTGTGGACTGACATAGTTTCAGAGTAGAAGTTTATGTCTCTATTTAGGTTGAATAACAAAACTAGGCGTTCGGTGCTAAACAGAGATTTCGACGTCTGTCTAAAATTTGTGTATCCGATAAAAGCCCACAAACTAATGAAAACGAAACGATGTGGCTACTGCTCCCTACAACCTAACCTTTTAAATAAACATTTGCTCTTATTCTTTCAATTCAGTAAAAGCAAATTCCTCATGTTACTATTTTGGGTCAAAACTTTATTAATCATTCTGTAAATATATATTTTATGTTCCATTTTCCAAATCCGATATCTGACAGTTTGAATTTTCAAGTATGCGAAACATTAGACAGAGCCATTCCAAATTTGAGGTTAAAATTCATTGTTGCGATATGAAATGTATTGGTTGTGAAAAAACTATGGGTGTAGTATGAAAAAATTGAAACGGTAGAAACATTTCAATAAGCAGCATGTAAACTGTCAAACAGTCTAAAAGTTGAGGAAACTGTCAGCGACTTGCGTATGTTCAACTGTCTCTCTTCAATGTACCTACTGAATGTAAGTTATCATACAAATAGAAACTCTCTTCAATCAAACTTTAACTGTTAAGTCTTCCTCCTTGACTTGTAGAAGAAAAGGATGTTTTGTTGATGACGCATGTGCATTTTTTAACGGTTTTATTTAGTTTGTCCTGTTGGTTTGTTTATTTATTTATTTGGATCGAGTTTAGTAATTGACGTTTGACCCCTTCCTGTTGACGAATAGATCTGATATTTGGTACACACATTTAATGAATTCTATATCATTGTAAATCCAAGATGGCCGCAGGGCTTAACTAGTGGTATAGTAGAACACTTTGAAAAAGATGCAAATTTAAGATTCAAGATGGCAGTTACAATGGCAGCTACAAAATGGCGGATTACATATTTTTTCAGAATTATCCT
>WOGR01000368.1:0-26675 GCA_015342045.1 Leptinotarsa lineolata | reverse complement strand
CTGTTTGTCACCTATACGTGCAGACCTAGTGATATCCCAACTCCAACAACTTAGTCTAGAACAATTATCTTTTTCAGTTCCATTTTTCAAAAGATACGTTGATGACATTTTCACTTCAATACCCAAGAATGAAAAAATGGAAATTCTTGAAGTTTTTCATAGCTTTCACCCAAATTTGTAATTTACAAGGGAGTTGGATAAGGACAATTAATTCTCTAGCCTTCTCAGACACTAAGATATCGAGAGCACCAAACCAAATTTCAAAAGTTGACTGGTACCACAAAACTACTTTTTCAAAAAGGTTCATCAATTACTTTTCACAACAAAGTTTCAACAATAAAATTAATATTATTAGGAATTTGAAATCAAGAGCACTTACAATTTTGGATACTGAATTCATAACAAAAACATTAGGAAATATTCTTATTAAAAATAATTACCCTCCTTCATTAGTGAAAAACATTCTAAATGAAAATAGACAACCTACACTAGCAACAAACAATTCAAAATATTTCAAAATTCTTTATGTGCATAACTTTTCTGGAAAACGTGGATCATCTCTAAATAATGAACACATCAAAATTGCGTTTGCAAATGCTAACACTGTGGGAAAAATATTGTTTTCAAAACAAAAAACAATTACTTCGATAAATATGCAATCCTTGCAATCCTTTATAAAATAATTGCAAGGATAGTCCAAGATTTTATGTAGGACAAACGGGACGTTATCTAAAAAACAGGTTGTCTGAACATGAAAAAGACACAAAAAAGTTGAATACTTCCAATCAAATAGCCCTCGTTGAACACACAAGAGAAAACAACCATAGTTTTGACTTTGCAACCCCTAATATTTTAGATGTTCAACCCGTATTAGGTAAACGGCTGTTAATCGACATGATTCACATTTTCAACTAATAAAAGTGTTACCACTAAAAGAGACATAGAAAGACTGAACAGAACTTGTTTCAATTTGATTATTCGGATTCCTCAACAGTTTAGTGCAAAGAAGTTTCCATCATCGTTTATAATTTTTAAAAAATGAAACAAAAACGTTCAATTATAATCAATTGTCTTCTTTGTGGCGTATTCATTTTTAATGTGTCTGTGGTTGTATGAGTTTCATGTAGTGAGTCCTTATTTTCGTTCATTTCCGTACCTATGTTGTCTGTTATAGATATTTTCAACATTTTTTTTAACATGGATGAACTAATGTTTGCTAAGTCCCCTGTTTGTTTTTTTCTTGCAAAATATAATATTAGTAAAAACTATATTAATTTGCAATATGTATCGCCATGTATACTGTTTCCTTACGAAATTATTTTATCATAGAACCCTGATGATGGATTCAATAAAGTCCGAAACGTTGGCAAAACTAAATTGTTCATCTACGACAACATTTTTGATCCCTTTCCCAAGTAACAACATCATTCGAAAATAATAGTATAATTGGTTTATTCGCCAAATTTTTTGTCACTGTACAGTAATGAGAAAGTTACACAGATATCCCATTACAGTTATATCATAAGAACGGTATCAACATTGATAATTTTAATGATAATGACAATTGATGATAATTATAATTGCTCATTAAATATCAAGGAAACCGCAGGTACCTTCATAATTATTTGCGGACTATTTCAAATTATTTAAAATAATGAAATGTGGAGAAGACAGTGCGCTGTTACAATTCAATTCAAGATTCGTTTTATACGTTTTATTTACGTTATATTTTTAAAATCAGTCACCAGAAAGTGAAAAACTTCAATTCAAAAATAAGTCAAACTGCTTGCAAATCTTCTTCTGGTCCTACAATCATCTCTTATAGACTATTGTATATACAGTTCCAGTGATCAGGTGACACACTGTTTTCTTCAATTTTTTGCTTTTGATCTTCTGAAAAGTGCTTATGAATACGATGAAAGTGAAATCTGAATACGTCGGAATGCTACAGGATAGAACTCCATCTTGGTTTTCTACGCAAATTTCTCAATGGCCTCGTGAAACATTCAACGTATCACAGTAGGTATATCAATCTCAATTCAAAAGACAGAAAAACTCATAATTCTTGAATGTTCAAAATGGATTTCCTACCAACAATTCATGGCAAAATCAGTCAATCTCAAGACTACTGAAACCATCTTGTACTTGCTATTACATTTGATGCAAATGAACTTTTTCGTTTCAGATAATTTTTTTTTAATTATTGGACATAATGTCAACTCACACTTTGTATTAGTGTATCGTTCATACACATTTCCATTATTCCTGCAGCGATAAATGAAATGTATCTCAAAGTTACCAATTGAAATAAACTTGTATCATTCTCAAAAAGATAGACTTTGAATTTTAAAAATTTAGCATTCGAGCTGGTTTTCTTCGAAAATCGTCTTATTTGTCCATTTTCCAAGTTTCAGAAATCACTGAAGTCTTATACAGACTGCATTTTATCATTTACTTTCATGGCATCCATTCCTAGTACTTATTTCTAGTTTATACAGGTATTTGGTAAGATATTTGTTATATTCTTCTGAATTGACATTAATGTATTCATTCTTCTTCTCAAGTTTGTTTATATTCTTCTCAAAACATTTAGAGAACATTTTTTTTCGGTGGCAAAACCTAAAAGTGGAACAAACAAAAAATTCTACTTTTGAGTTGATAATGGATTGTTAACATTTCAAAGCTTTGGAGGAACGATAAAATTTTACTCAATTCATTAATATATCTAAGTTGATTAACAACCTCTGTTGAACAGGTAACTTTACCTATTGCTACATTATTGTTTAATAATTACTGCATCAACTGTATATGAAACGGCTGGTTAAAAAATGTACATATCAAGAAAATAAGGAAACCGTGATTTTATTCCTAAATTCCAATTTTTTCAGTCAAACTTTTATTGAACATAATATAAAGTATATTTTAAAAAATCAACTTATCATGATATACTTGCAACTATTTCAAATCCACTTCCGTAAAAGTTGACCTCTCGGTTGCAAATAAAAGCTCTGACACAAATTTATCAAAAAAATTTATAGAAAAGATTAAAAAACGTTTCTCCTCAAAATGATACTCAAAGTGGGGTCATCTATGTGACATCTGAGTTCAAAATTCAATATCAAAGAAGAATGGAAATGTGATGTGTTACACATCAAGAAATCAAGTTATTGGACAATTTTTCTAATCGAACCAATGGAAAAATCACAAACAAACCAAATGACGATAGGTTCTCGATATCTTTGTGGATTGCTGAGTTCTTGATTCCCAAAGAAAAATTTTCTTCAATATTAATAGTTTGAAGTATTCACTTGTTTTTATAAACAAACTGCATTATTTAGGCATCTCTATAAAAAACCACTTCGAGAATTCATGAAAACCCTTCTCACTGAAATGAATGAATCATAAAACAAATTGTTTTTACCTTCCTAAAATAAGTTTTCCTAAAATGCTGACCATATTATGCGGTATCTCGTCATTTTTTATTGGAATGTCGAATTTGAATATAATAATTGGAGAAATACACCATTTTCTAGTAAATAATCGATAGAATCGAGGTATAAAGAGTGTTTTTGAAAAAACTTATTTAAAAAACCACTCTCGTCTAAGAAAATTCATTGTCTTTCAATTATCATGTCATCAAGTTCTGTAATTATAATAGTTCCATGTGTGTATTATCCGCTGTAATACGTCGGTTGCCTCATCGCTACCTGAAAATGTCTACCGTAGTGGTAGACGAAATAAAATGTATAAAAACCTGCAAACAATGTCCAACATAACGGCACAATTATTTTATTGTTGAAGAACGATAAACTTTTCCTTCATTCCATGTCATACTTAAAAACTCATCAAAACAATTGAGTAACACCGCGTGTAATGATTCCGTTCTCACACAGTATAATGAAACCTAATAAATCTATTTCGGAGCTAAAGAAGTAAAATAAAGACATTTTCATAGTACAGAAACTACGTAAGATGATTTCGAAAAGCATATACCAAACAGTTCCCGACTGAAATCAGATTCATTGAAAGATTGAAATCAAAAGAAACACATTGTTGGATGGTGGAAAGATAACATTCAAAAAGCTAAATTAGATCAGCATATGACGAGTGGAAACGAAAACTATTCAGTACCTAACAAAAACACAGTGAAAAGGTAAATATTTTTCTCTCTTAGATATATAAAAGAAAATGTACTTCTCATTCTATTCACATTCACATTTTCTAGAGCTCCACGAAAGAAACAATCAGTTGGAAAAAACGAGATTGCTACGCGAATGGTTCCTGTTAAATCCATACCCATAAAAATTGATACTATTGTATTCAAATGTAGCTACAAATTGTTCAAATCCCCTCGTAAAACTCCATCGCTCCTAGCAGCCACCCTTAACGATTTCCCAAAACTTTGGTAACAAACTTTTTAACGATTTTCTCTTCTTTTCAGAGGGAAGTAAATGCCCCACCCCGGGCTGTACCGGTCAAGGACACGTCACAGGGCTCTATTCCCATCACAGAAGGTATTTTTTTTGGAAAAAAATTATTTCGTTTCAAACTAACGTTATTTATTCCTATAGTCTATCGGGATGTCCGCGCAAAGACAAAGTTACTTCGGAAAGTAAGTCGAGAATGCGAAATTGATGTCTTGTTCTCGTTGATTCTGGCTGAATTATGTTCTCAATACTGAGTAAATCCATAATAAGGACTTCTCATTTCCAATAATATATTAACAATGCGATTAACATTGATAAACATCATTTACAAATATATCTTTCACATATTCTATAAACCGAAAGAAAGAGTTCATCTGAAACAACTACACCCCCCACAGTTATTGAATTGAATTCTTTCTACACAAGTCACTCACAATCTCAAACCAGACTCACCTATTATAGAACTTGAAAGTGATATTTATGTTGCTTGATTTTTCCTGCTTTATAAAATTTAACAATGTTTGTTAGTATTCGTCACAAGCTGGTATCAAAATGAAAACATATCTAATAAGAGAGTCATCTCACAGATTCAATAAAAATATTCTTGAACATAGATGGCGCTGCCATCAAACTGAACCTCTATGAAGAAACTTACACCAAGTAAGCAAAAAAAAATAAAATTGAGTTAGTTGATATTCAATAAACTTCCATAAGAGACATAACTGAACTGAGTCTATTTTTAACGAAATCTGTAATACAGTTATATTTCCATATTCAAGAACAAAAGAAACTTCAATTTCAGAAACTTGTGAATCCAAAAATATGCCAGTTTGGAAGACAATGATCAATTATTACCGCAAACCATATGTGTCATCTCCCAAAATTACAAATGATTTTTCGGATCTTCATTATTTGATGAGCCACAATAATAATTCATTCCAAATGTTACATTGACAAAAATTTTGCCATTATCAACAAGTGGCATGAGTCTAGTAATTATATTTTAGGTAAGAAAGGGGTTCAACTAATCACAATTCCATGTATCTTGGCAAAGATACAACATATTTGAAGTTTCAAAACTTAACTGATGATCGGGCGACATGATTATGATTATCTAGTTGCTAAAATAGACTATACCGGGTGATTCTCTAAAGTGGCTTACCCCTATAACTTTTTTATTATAAGAGATAGAAAAACAAAATTTCGAGGGTTGTGTATTATAGTTCAATTTACATTTTTTGATATTTTTAATTGCTTTGCCCTACTTCCAGTTTGACCGGAAATGACCCCAACTTTAGATTTTTGAATAGGACTTCCTATTTATTTTCACTTATTTCGATCTAGAATGACATTCTAAATCCTACAATACTCCACTTGTCAATATTTGACAAAAAAAAAATTTTATTCCAATTTTCATTTTTTGATCTAGAATGCCATGGATCGTGTAAATCGCTTCATTTTTGATCAAGTAACATAAGAAAGCTACGACTGAGATGTTTATGACTTCACAGTCGTTTTAAGAATTATTTCACAGTCTCAGTTCATTTTCTATATTTTTCTGAATAATTGCAAGAAAGTTGCAAATTAATCTATTGAGGTTATGAATTTTCAAAATGGCCTTTTTGATCCCGGCAAAGTTCAACCTCTGAGCATAAATTCGAGCTGCATCAGTTGCATTCTTTGTTTCTCCGTAAATTGGCAACATGTCAATTGTCTTGTTTCTAGTATAATTTGCCTTATCTAATTATAAACTATACAACAAATAAATTTTTAAAAGTGACAGCATATTCATTAGCCAATTTGTTTAAGTAGTCCCAGCAACAGCCTCAATGGCTTGTCACGGATAACTAGAATAACAGGGCTTAGTGCATAAGTATACCGAACACGTATAATTTGTTATTAGGTATGATCTTTTCTTGCAATTATTCAGAAAAATATAGAAAATAAAGTGAAAGTGTTTGGCGTCAAATTATTCGTAAGAAAATGTTCTCTCACAAAAAACCGACGAGCCACCCACCCCCTTTCCATTTGAAAAAATCACGTTAACTGGAAAAATTCATATTTGCGACAGTGAAATAATTCTTCAATCGACTGTGAAGTCATAAACCTCACAGTCGTAGTTTTTGTATGTTACTTGATCAAGAATGAAGCGATTTACACGATCCATGGCATTCTATCAAAAAATAGAAATTGGAATAAAAATGATTTTATCTGTTAAATATTGACAAGTGAAATATTGTTGGATTAAGAATGTCATTATCGATCGAAATTAGTAAAAGTATATAGGATGTCCTATTCAAAAATCGAAAGTTGGGGTCATTTCCGGTCAAACATTGAGTAAGGCAAAGCAAATGAATATATCAAAAAATGTTAATTGAACTATAATATACAACCCCCAAAATTCGTTTTTCTATCTCCAATAACAAAAAAATTACAGGGGTGAGCCACCTTAGAGAATTACCCGGTATATTCATTACCCAAATCATGGGACTTTTGCTTCATCATTCAATCTGAATGCTGCTATAGCTGCAGCTTCACAAATAAAGATTATTTACTGAAAAATTATTACAACCAAAGCAAAAAAATTTGGAATATTCTTTCGCACTTACCATTTATTCTAGAATCATGTAGAACGACGGTAAGTGCGAAAGAATATTCCAAATTTTTCTGCTTTTGTTGTACACTTTGAAAAAAATCGATGAGATCATCGATTCTTTCTATATTAGGCATGTTTGTAGCTCAATGCAATCATTTAGGTGGGTGGGGCATTCTTTCATGTGTATATAGTTACATGAACTACATGAGTTCTTTCTTAGAAGTTCGAGATTGTTCGAAACTATTTGAGAACAAACCGCAATGTTCTGGAACGTTGTGAGATGTTTCGGAATAGTCTAGAACGTTTCGGAGCATCATGGAATATCCCAAATCATTATGGAAAATTCTCAGAGCATTTTCGAATGCTGTGGAATGTTCTGGATAATTGTGGGCCGTAAGGCTTTTTTAACTACTATCAAAAGTCGAAATTTATGGGAGACGAAGCGAGCGATTTTTCAAGAGGTTATTCCGCTGATCATCCTTCAAATATCTCACTATGTATCTCGTCTTCCATTTGTGATCCTTATAAATAATTCCAGGCAATAGAGATATGTTTGCGGAAAATGCATACTAGAAGTATCGGTTGTTGAACTCGGTTGTTGAGAAGCACAGAAATTCAGAACATAATTAAGCTAATTTTCGCAACATCCACCCTTCCACAAGCTTTTTCAATTTATTTTCTTTTCGAATAGTTGTGCTGCATTTTTACCGGGTAGAGAGCATATTATTTTTATTTTCGAGTAGTTTGCATTTATCACAATCCAACCCATTCCAGTCCACGACCTGACGCAAACAGAATCAGTTTTGACTTTGAGTATAATAACATAGTAAATCTGTGTGTGGAAAAATCTATGTGTGACCAAGAATAACAATCATAAACGGTTCACAAAATCTTCAAATTTGACAAGTTTTTTGTTTTCATTTGATTTTTATCTCTCTACCCGATTGTTTGTTTTGAATTTTTTTTTTTTTGGTCTTTTGATGTTTCCACACATTCTTTACTATACTCAAACGAGGTTGGCTGATAGAAGAACTGAAGAATTATCGAAACTTATGACAATTTCGAAATGTTTGAACCTTGAGAATATTGAGAATTGACTAATTTTAGATAAATTGCTTTGAATGGCTGAAAGAAATTTTTTAGTAGAGTATACAGTGAGCACATTATGTAACGGATAAATTCATTTCCCACGTTATTACCAATTTTCAAGAAAAACCCTCAAACATTCGAAAAAACACTCCTTTACCCCCTTCAACGTGACAGCCACCCCCACAATTTTTTTAAATGCAAAAACGGGTCAAGTAGTACCTCATTTCGAAAGGTATTCAATGTTCTGTACAGCCATATCTTCATTTTTCAATTTCGTGCATGCGTCAAAAAAAAATTGAATAAATTCTGTTATTTAAATCATTTATTAAAGCGGTAGCAATCAATGTGCAACTAAAGGAAGTCTTCAGATCAAATGTTCAAACTGACAGCCATTTGTTCCTTTCAAGGCGTTGCTGAAAGTTATCAACAACATCTTGAATGGTTTCGGGAGTGATACGTTCTATTTCTTCTCTAATTCTGGTTTGCAAACTTTCAATATTGTTTGGTATATTGACGTATTAGGTTAACCCCACTAAAAGTAGGTAAGCGGTGTCATGTCGGGAAAACGGGCTGGCCACTCAATGGCACCCCGTCTACCACTCCATTTGTGGGAAAAAACTTCATTCCGATATGCACAAATGTCAGCTGCAAAACGTGGTGGAGCACCATCTTGCTGATACCAGACACTCCCATCTATTTGATTCGCATTATCATTATCTGGAAAAAGTCTTTTCAGCGTTGGAACTAAAAAGTTAGTCAAAATTTCCAAGTAACGTTCACCGGTTGATGTCTAGTTGAAAAAATATGGTCAAATTATGCGATTATTTATAATCCCTGCCCAAACATCAACTTTTCCGGGATATTGAGTGTGGGCCTCCATCATCCAATGGGGATTTCCTCGGCTCCAATATCGACAGTTCTGTCTGTTGACGGTTCCATTTACAAAAAAAAGTGTACTCGTCGGAAAACAATATATTTTTCCTAAACGCAGACACCTGACTTCCAATATTTCGCAAAACTCAGTTCTGCGATCTAGATCGCCTTCGTTGAGTTCATGTACCAATTGTACTTTATGAGGGTGATACATTTCACTTTTAAAAACACGAAAATATCACAAAGTTTCCAATTTTTATTCAAAGACAAAATACAAGCACTTCAGTATACTCCTTAAAGCACTTTAAGAGCGGTGCCTGTGCGGAAGTAGTGATTCACATTGAACTTAACACTTTCCGTGAAAGAATCTATAGAAGAAAGACAAATCTCCAGTCTTCTTTCGATGTTCTCGACTATCAAAGTTGCAAGTGATGTTCGCGTCTCCAATCAGGCGGATGGCTCTTTTCTAGATGGAATCCAGCAGTTCAGGGTATGCTTAGTAGCAGAGCTCCATACATGAGAACAATACTCCAAAGAAGGTCTGATCTGAGCTCTATAAAGCATCAAAAATTGCTGAGGTGTGTACGGTTTTCTGGTTCGAAACAGTGTTCCAAATTTTTGAGAAGCAGCCTTCGCAATATCAGCGGCTCGTTTGTGCAAAGACATATTGGTGTCCATTTTGAACCCCAACAAACTTGGAGTCGAAAGCAAAAGCGAAAGTAGAAAGCAAAATAATCTGTCCTGATATTATCATATCCAATTCGGAGACATTTATTTTTGGAGAAGACCGATGGTAAAAGTATTCGAGAGATATCCATCAACAGCCACTTGCAGGAAACGTTTTTTCAGGAAACCGGATAGCCATACACAAAAATGATCCGATAACTCATAGCATCGAAGTTTGGCCAGCAAAACTCTCATGCCACACACGGTCAAAAGCCTTAGAAATATCGTTATACTAATAAGACTTGCAATAATCAAAATTGTTGATACTTAAAAAAAGTTTCTCTTGGAAATGTTGAGAGCCGTTTCTATGAATCATATACCTATATTTCATTTGAAAGCACCAATGATAGTTATCTCACATAGTTTCAATTTTCAAATTGGAAATATTATCTTGGTGCTTTTATTGTACTGCCTCATTCTTCTCATAATTCTTGTATAGTAACTGTCTTGGCCAAAAACAACTGGATACATGCAATTCTCAATATGTGCATTTTTTGTATCATTTTCAGTAGTTGCATGGAAGCTATTTTCCTGTTTTTTTGACCGTCGTCTGCAGGTTTTTATGCCTGACATTTCGTCTACTACTGCGGTAGACATTTTCAAAGGCGGTGTGGTAACGGTCGCAATATCCGAGTTGAAGCTCGGGATCTTGTTCCTATCGTAAAAAACTGATCAACCTGACTTCAACCACTCCATCAACTACTATTTCAGTACTGATCGCTCTATTTATATTGTTTATCATTGTATTACCTGTTCGTGTTTGTGTACCTCTCAGTTGCTTTTATTGATATTCATTGTCTCCTCTTTTCTATTGAAATTATCCTTGTGTTTTTGGATCTCTATTGCCTCTCTAATATATTCTTGGGTAGTAGTTTTGGATACTGTCGAGTATCACTGTGTTTTCGAATGAGATAATACCCCTGGTATTGCCAGAGGTTTTCTAGGGTCCTTTGCTGACCTGAGACTCTGCGTGATGGTTTTTATTGACCTAATATAGGTTTTACGTCGTGTTTCACTCAGATTCTTCCGATCTGGTCTGTGACCAGCAATATGGTTTCACGGCCGCCTGTTCTAAGGTCCGTTATTCGAACTATTCCACGAACTAAATTTCAACTCGTTCAACCCAAAAATACATTTCACAATAGAACAATAAACCCAAGGGACTCTAGCCTTCTTGGATGTTCTTGTGAACAGACGTGAAGACGGTGCAATGAGCGACAGAGTGTATAGAAATCCAACGCACACATACAGATAGCTAAACAAGAACTCGAACCACCAGCCACAACAAAAGAGAGGGGTATTTGAAACGTTGGTTGAGTGAGCACGACGTATCTGTTAACCTGAGGGTTTGCCTGGAGAACTTATTCACTTGAAAAATGCATTCAAACGTAATGGGTACAGCGGAGGAGAATTCGAGCGGGCCATACTTCTCAGGAGAGAGAATTCCAAAGAAACCCCAACCAGGTCAAGGGTAAAGCTTTCCTTCCCTATGTCAAAAATACACAAACCGGATCAAAAGAATTTCAATGAAATACGACGTAAAACCAATATTTAGGCCAACAAAAACAATCATGCAGAATCTCAGGTCAGCAAAGGACCCTAAAGAACCTCTAGCAACTCCAAGGATATACCGGATTCCGTGTAGCTGCAGGTAGGTCTACATTGGAACCACGAATCGGAGTATAGGGACACGTCTCTCCGAACACAAAAGAAACTTTCGCCTCGGACAAACCGACAAATCGGCAGTAGCTGAACATGCTCTCAACGAAGAAGGTACCCACATTATCTCATTCGAAAACACAGTGATATTCGACAATACCCAAAACTAATACCCAAGAATATATAGAGAGGCAGAAGAGATCCTTAGCTGTCCTGAGATGTACACAAATACGAACAGGTAATACAATGAAGAACCATATAACTAAAGAGACCAGCACTAAAATAGAAGTTGATGGAGTGGATACGAAAGGAACAAGAAACCGAGCTTCAACTCGGGTATTTTGCGACCGTTACCACACCGGCTTTGACAATGTCTACCGCAGTAGTTGACGTAACGTCAGGCATAAAAAGCTGCAGATCACGGCCAAAAAACCCAAAAAAATAGCTTTCATACAGTTATCTCTGGTCGTGAAAGTTTACATTCTTCGATTTTCAGTAGTGACAGTCAAAAATACATTCTTCTGGTCCTTTTTTGAATCAGTTATATAAAACCGAGGCTCATTATATTCAAAAAAAAATTTTATTATCGATCAGAAGTTCTTGAATCAGCCAACCTTAAAAGAAACAAACTGATTCTATTATCGTGACCTAGTCCTTGCCCTACACGAGACCATCCTCAAGTGTCCGACCCCGGGATGCAACGGAAGAGGCCATGTTAGTTCGAATCGCAACTCTCACCGCAGTTTGTCAGGTTGTCCGGTCGCAGCAGCCAACAAGCAAGCTGCTAGGGAACACAAGTATCACTCGAGCTTGGTCAGAGTCAAATCCCCCAGCAGCTCCCCTTTCGGCGGTAAGATCTTCAATGTCGAGTTTGTGTGAACTTTCCAACTCCTCTACTTGTCTGCCTGCATAGTTTCCGCACATTTGTTATGGTTAACCTAACTCCGCAGCCTCAAATAACTCATTTGTTTTTCAAGGTGGTGTGCAAAGCGAATTCTCTCAAAGCTACGAAAGTAAGAGATCTCCTACTTCAGAAGACGTTAAGCCTAATTATTTAGTTTATGGGAATCCTTCAACGACGTCAGCTGATGACAAGCCCACTTACGACCAATTTTACAGTTCGAAAACGAATCCTATCAAGCCAGATCCGATGAAAGTCCCAAAATCAGAATTAACTGCTAGTAATTGTTGCAATGTTCCTGGACAAGGAGAACTTCTAGTACCAAAAACAGAAATGCCAAGTTCTTGCAGGTGAGTTGAGTCAACAAAACGAATCTTTTATATGTAGCTAGAATTCAGACATTGTTTCATTATATATGATGATAAGCCCAAGAAGTGAACAACTGTAATTATAACTTTCCATGATTTTTTCATACCACAATAGTTTAATTGAGATTCAGAACTATCAATATCGTTAGTTGAATATTCCCATCAATAGACAGCTCGAAGAATATTCTGGAATCGATCTCACCGCCAATGAAAGAAGCGTATAGACTAGAGAACTCGTTTCAATATGAAATTATAAAATCTACGTATATGTGAAGCGATACTTAATATCAAAGAGGAACAATTTTGGCCTCCACCAGGAGAAACATGTGTATGTTAATTTACCAACATTAATTGAATAATAATTTTTCTATGAAAATTCTTAGTCACTTTAATATTTTTAAATGGATTCCAAAAAAAATTCTAATCACGATTGTCAACTTTTGTTTAATAAAACATTTTGTTAATTCCGAAGTTCTTGAAAATCCTACATTGGTGACATTGAAAAAATACTGAGACTCTTAGTACCATTGGTAACACAGTTCTCATCATTGAATAAATTGTGAGCATTATGGCCAATAAGCTGCTAATCTTCTTAAAATGTATTACCTTCTCAGGTCCATGCTTGTTTTGTCTTCATTCAAATCAAATAAATTCTGGACGTACTCAATATCACCAAAGCTACTGGTACTAATTTTCATTGGTATCAATCATATTACCAGAAACATGCTCCAACTTACACTAGTGTTTTTTATCTGGATCTGAAGAAAAAACGACTTGGCATGTTAGTCACCAAGTGAAATTCAATGGTGAAAAAACCCACAGAATTTTTTTTCCGGAGAAATAAATGTCTGAGAAAAGTTTTGCTGTCTGTTTCAGTTAGTTTATTGAATATCAAATGGGGTAGCAATAAGTCTGAGCACAATCACTACATTGAAACAACTTCTTAGAAACAAGTTATTCTGCTTCAAACCAGAAAGTTCAGCAACTCCATTTATGAAGCTAAAATTAGATCTTCTTCAAAACATTGCATAACTATTTGTAGATTTTCTTTCTACCATAGTATGAGTATGCTCTATTTCACTCATAGAGTCATTCGCCCTGATTGAAAACCTATTCGAAACATTGAAGGGAGGTTTGAGATTTTTGTTTCACTCCTACAAATACTTTCAATAAAAAAGCTCCACTTAGACCACTTGATTTCTACAAGAGCCTTGTATATGGTCCATCACTTCGAAATTCTCACAAGATAACTCAAACTACTCCCAATGAATATAGTTCACTGAATCCTAGGATTTTTCAGCAGTGAATGTGTATCTCCATGAAAATTTATGCATTTCACTAAAACACAGCGTCCGCTTCAGTACCAATAGATGTTCTTGGACATTCATATCACACATGGTTTTGCTCTTTCAAATAAGATATAAAATCGGAAGTACCTAGAGGCCCTCTGGTTCTCTATTGAGGTTCGTCAAAGAGGCCAATTGTTGAACCTTGTCAAATTCTGTTATTGGATTATCGCTTCCTCATGTCTATCAAATAAATTATGTATTAGAAGTAATTCATAAATCCAAATATTTCTAGATCACCTCCGTCAGGAATGAGATCCGCCTACGAACCCTACATTAATCAAGATTCAAATTCCTCTTCGATGTCGAGTATGGACACGATGAACTCTAGGGGTCCACATCAAATTCACCACTCTGCGCCTCACATGGGTCCTCATCACAATCCCCAACAACCAGGGTACGGAAGTGTTTCCGTGATAGTTATCAAAATCTTAGTGATGTGATTATCTAATTTCAGATACAATATGGATCATCAAATGCCTCACCGATCTCCCTACCATCAGTCGCCAATGTCCGAAGAAATGTATCACAGGGAGCGATCCTACGCTGAAATGAGCGATTCAATGGGAAGTGCTATCGCTAGACCAGTAGTCACCTATTCTAACGAAATAGTTAATAGATCGTACGATTCAGCTCTGATAAATTCGGCCAGTCACAGGCCGTATGATCCTGGTACCACCAGTTTCGAAAGGTAACTCAACAAGAAATATGTAAACAGTACACTATAATGGCGTTATTTTCTAGATACGACTCTAGCCAATGTGTTTCTCTTCAACAACCCTTGGGACCTCCAAGGGTTCCACCACAGGGTATGTACGGGTATATGGAAGAGCATCCGGAGCAAAGGTATCATCAAGAAGCCGCAGCTGTTCAGCAACATCAATTAGCAGTAGCGAATGCACAAGGATTATTGAAAAGCGAAGAGCAAGAACCAAGTGGACCCCTTTATCCCAGGTAAGGGTTCATTTGGGTAATGTAATAATTCAGTTTAAACCGTTACGTCTCATCATGAAAATGGTTTATGAATTGTGCAAGATAAATATTCAATATTCCAGGGGAAAACAATGATTGAGGTTTTCAAAAGGAATTTATTTTATGATAGATTAAACCTTTGCCCTTTTTAGAAAGTATATTGGTTCTCTTTCTTTTTTTCTCTCGTTATACTTTTCACCTCTGGCCTCTCTTTTCTCTTCTTTTCCTCACTAATTCCTCTCTCACCAGGTGTCAAATCGAATGGGTTCAAGTGTCCTTTTTCTTTGAACTTCACTTCCATGTGCGAAAATTACTTCCTGAGCCTAGGATAACAGATATCAACAAATACCATTTTTTGAAATTGACTATTCATGTTGTGAAAACGCAGCTAGCCATTCTGATTTCAAGGTCTACTTTTTCGCTTCTTCTGTTAGGTGAAAGTGTTTTCATCATCTTCTGTTGTTTTTCTCACAGTGTGTCTGTAGTATATCATCAGTTTTTTCTGTATCACCTACCAGCTTTTCTTCTATAGAGTTACGGCACAACTAGTTTTTTTTAAATCGTATTTCGATAATTATGCAAATACTTTTGATATTTTTCATTCCTGAAGTTGGTCTGCCGATATTTGCATTCTTAAGTGACCATCAAATCTACCAATTGTATCAATAATCATATTTTTTTCGTTCAATCACCAGTTCTCACTCCGTATTTGCCTCTAGTATTCCAAAGAGTAAATGCTTTCAATCGTCTCTTCATGTTCTTATTGAGAACTTACACTATTAAGTCTAAAAATCAGAAATAGATCATTTTAGAAATATTTTGCCCCCTATCTGTCCTAACGCCTCACTAAATAGTTTCATTACATGAAGACAAAAACCATTTTCGACTGATCGATAATTTCATTTGGCTGTTCTTAAAATAGTGTATAAAATCCAACTGTATGATAGACTTCCTCAAGACCCAGTTTTTGGATATACTGCTCTGGATTAAAAACTCATGTTACCTCTATGGCCAAGTCTTATGATGTAACTGCATAAAACCTGGTTGAAAACTTTTTCAACACTTCTGGTAATTTGGAGAAGGTATGTCCAAATCAAAACAATTCTAGCCTTCAGCCGTAATGAAATTTGTCGAGGGCTGTCTCTAAACTTCTTCAACATATAACATGTCTGTTCAAAATATCTGTCAGAAGCAATTGTCTACGAATGACATTGACTTTGTTTACGTCGGATCAAAGCTATCGCTATAAATGTAGTTAGCTGAAAACCAGATCCCAAACACAACGCATCTATGATTTAACACTAGACAACGCTATATTCACCAGCCATAGGTATCATCAGTGGTGCTAAGCTGATCCATAAATACATTGCTGGACTCAACTTTCCTGGAAAAACAAGCCTAAGTGAGTGAGGGCGACTCCTCTTACGAAGGTGCCATTTATGGCGATCGCAAAGCCAAGACTCAACATCGACCGCCAAATGTAATTAGCTATCCAGTTCTATCCATATCATAACTTTGCTTTGACAAGCTTGTTTAAGGGTTGTCCTTGTATTCAGAACATTCATCAGGGCGTTATATCTATCTTTGTCTCCGATTAAATGCATTTTTCAGTTTATATGTAGATAAAGTCTCCAATATTATAAGGATTGTAGAACGTACTACTGCTGTATTTTTGCTATTTGTCTTTAGTCTCTAAACCAAAAATTTTTAGAGTTATGCGTGAATTTAGAATATGTATGTATATGAATTCGAAGGGAAAGAAAGAAAGAAGATTCCCATATTTCTTTGTATCAAGATGGAGTAGTAGAAAGCCAAAAACTTTCCCAAAGATTTATGTATATAGAATGCAATGTATAATATACACCAGAATATGCAATCATAATCTTTGTGCAGGTAGTCTGTAAACTTCCAACACCTGGGATTTGTTTACTGAATTTCATTAACTCATTAGTTGAGATGAATATTTATTAGAATTGAAAGATAAAACTGGAACCTTTGGCGTGGATTAACACTTTTCCTCATCATTAGAAACGTAATTCTCCTCTCGATGCGGGTTTGAGCAACCAAGTTTGCGTCTTCGGATGATGAAGAAGCCAACGAAAATTATTATGATTTTGGTGATTAGTTAAAGTACGTGTTTTGTATATTGTAAAAATAAAGGACTTGATATGTTTCTCTTTGGAAATATTTGTGTTGTTTGCCAGCATTAAGTCAAAGTTTACAACTATTTCGTCAGACATTCCACTTGTATCGTATCACGAGTCACCGGTCACCTACTGTATTCATTTTCCTGAAAATAAATTGAGTTATTTCTCTGCTATATATTCCTCGCTGCCCTTCTCTCGAGTGACACATTTTTTCAATTTAATTTTCAGACCAATGTATCAGTACGACGCTACGAGTGGCGGTCCCCTTCCTGTGGGCTTTTCAGCAATTAACTTATCTGTGAAATGTGTGACAACGGCCCACGCTCAAATGAAGGGGCCACATACGTCTCCCGGGGGCTCTGTTATCGATCTTTCGACGTCCAGCGTCACTACTACGAGTCCACAGGTGAGTCACTAAATGCGATGTAGGTTAATTGGAATGATTGGTAGATCCCTTCGTCAATTAACTGTAGATACTCTTTTTGTACAATTTTGCCAATTGGACTGTCTGTCGAAAGATGAGAGTTGCTTCTGTCAAATGTATTATATACAATAATATTATTAACTATGATGATGAATTCACACAAACAAATAACGTTTATGGTAACCGATGAAAAAAATGACTCCATTCGATGTGAACTCTGGTACTGGCACCAGTCTTTCGCCAATTGTTAATTTTTGGTGGTTGATTCTAGGATTAAAATGTTGAATCTATTTTCAAGTGAAAGAAAGTTTCAAATTATTATTTAACTGACCCTTTACTTGATGAAGATTGATAACAATATCCATGATAATAATTATACAATTTGCAATACAGAGACACAGCTGACTTTTAATCAACCATATATATTTTTCATAGTAACTTCGCTTGTGTTAGATAGTTAAGGTTGATGAATTGTTTCATACCAGTTTCATATTAGTTAAATGGGAGATTTCCTTTCAAACTGCAATCTAGTACACTGTACAATTTAGGCCTAAAATAGAAAATTTTTCGTTGTTTATGAGTTTTTTTCGAATGAGAATTATTACATTTAAATATTCGGTGGATCTCTATATATCCATATGAGACAGCGATTAATATAAATACATCTCATGTTATACAGCTTAGTTTCTTTATAGAGTTGTTCTGTTAAGTAAAGTTTTTCCGTAAGAATTATTTTAATTACTCATAGTACTTTGCATGGCTTGAAGACTGGACAGGTTACAGTCGAATATATAACTCCACCCGGAGATACGATACCTAATAACTGATTCTGCTAAAGATCTCTATACCGTCAATAAATTTTTTGTGTTTAAAATTTCTCTCAAATTGTACATTTTGTTAGTGTGCTGGCGTAGTCGCTTTGTAACATATAGGTAGGGTATGTTCATCCCATCTCATATGCTGATCCAGAACTACACAAGATACACCAACTACACCAAGATATTTTCATCTAAGGGCACTCACATTGTTTCCTTTGTAAACATTCAGAATTATGTATCTTCAGGGCATTATCAGTTGGTTGATCGTTTTTTGAGAAGCATGAAACTAATTAATTTGGTTTTAGTCATATTCAAACTGAGGAGATTGTAGTGTAGCCATATCTGGATATCCTTCAGAACATTTGCTGCTGTTTGTTATTCTTGTTGGCATGTTTTGCCAGAAAAAATAATCGCCATGTTGTTTGCATATAAAATCAAATTATCAACAGATTTCATACAACCAATACTATTTATGTAAACTTGAGGAACAGCAATTGTGATTTCATTCGAAAAACTGAGTTCACTGCCAATTTTAATGGTTTGTTTCCTATAATTACAAAACTTCAACATTTCATGCCACAACTCAATCAGATGAATGATATATTTCGGCAAAAAATGAAGATTTCAAACAAACAACTGATTAAAATACAAAATCACCTCTAGGAGAACAGGTAATATATAAATATTGTTATAAATCATTCCCTAAAGAAAATAACGCCGGCAGCCACTGGTGACCATAAACCAACTGTGACGTGGCTAAGAGCGCGCTCAGTCCGAATGACGTTTCGCGATTCTTCGATGTTCTCCGGCGTTCTAGATGTGACAAGGATACGGCTACCGATGCTTTGAAGGAATTCCAAAGAAAATTCTACCACCTTCGATTGCCAAATAAAAGCGCTATCCACTCGTCTATCAGGACAGTCAGTGAAAGTGACAGTGCGGTACGCGGGGCGATCTAATAAGGCGATAGACATTCGAATAGAATTACAAAAAGAAAGCATAGAGTATTTTATCTTGTTTGAGATACAGTTACAATGGAACAGATCGAAAATTCGGTGTAATATGGAAGTTGCATATCTGAGCCAGTTAAAGTATCATCGGGTGTCTCTCATAGATCCCATATGGACTCACTGTCATTGTATCTTTTTGTAAGCATATGACCTTATCAAATTATTGGCACTAAGTAATTTGAACGAATCGTTTGAAAGTTATCACGATAAGGTTAACTTGACGCAATGCAGTATGCCATTACGCGTCGCCTCTACTCTAAGACAATGGGAGACGATGCGCGGAGGTAAAGAGGCGGTCTAAGCAATGAAGCGCCATCGCCAAAAACGCAACCGGAACGCGGGCAGACGCGTGGGGGCAGTCGTCGTTGATGGTTGTGTTGGTTTTGCGAAATTTCTTTATAGATAGCTATTCGTTACTTGGTGCAGTTGGCATATTTCTTTAGTTGCTGTATTTCCAAAATAAAAATATAAATTACTAGCTGTTGCCCGCGGCTTCGCCCGCGAAGGATTTGGTTTGTCACATTTAGTTTCGTGACAGACCATTTTAAACAAATAGTTACAATATTTTTTTCACTAACCCAACACTTCAGGTTTCCAACTTCAGAACTGACGAAAATCAATACAATCTTTGAACCCCTATTATCCCCTTTGGGGGTAGAAATTCCTGATTCCCTTTTTTTGTGCTTATTTACGCTATACAAAGAACCTACCTGCACACTTCAAGATTTTAGGTTCAGTAGCTTCGGCTGTACGTTAATATAAGAGTGTCACTCAATCAATAGGTACCCACTTATACTATACTAGCTGTTCCCCGCTGTTCTACCCTAGATGGACTTTCGTATTGATCGATAACTATCGAATAAAACTAAAAAATATAAAATGAAATATTGCAAAAAAACTTTTAAAACAAGCTTTTATTTGAGTGCCTTAAAGAGAACAAAATGAAATTTCAAAGCACATTAACCACATTCATTTATGACTTTACAGAATTGAAATTATAATAAAAGCTTGTCGCGATGCCTAGAAGAAATCTTTACATATTCCAACCCGATAAATCCTATGTGTGCAAAAAAGTTATTCAAGGTTAAAGTTCCACATTTTGAGCATTCACGGCACTTTCATTTAATTACAAATATTTTTAATTGCTTACAAGTTTAGTAGGTGCCTACCTAATTACAAAATTTCATCTACAAATTGAAATTATCGCGACAAGCTTTTATTATAATTTCAATTCTGTAAAGTCATAAATAAATGTGGTTAATGTGATTTAAAATTTCAGTTTGATCTTTTTAGAGCACTTAAATGAAAGCTTGTTTTAAAAGTTTTCTATCACTATTTTATTGTTAAAAATTTTTAGATGAATCCTGGAGGTCTTGATCCGTGTCTGAAATACCGGGAATAAACCTAAAGGTGTAACAAAACAACCAAAATACATTTTTCCCCAACGAATCTGACCGGTAGTCGTAATTCGAGAGTCAGGAGGCGGCTCTTTAAAATCCCAAAGCCGCCGTCGACTTACTTAAAGCGTCGTTATCCCGACCCGAACCTGAATAAATAACGTCGAATAACGAACTGTGATGCGGTTATTATATTTTCAGGTGGCGTACAGTTCACCGCACTACGGTGGCCAAAGAGTTGGAGGCAGCCCACAAGCGGCGGCCAGTCCCCACCTCTCGGCGAGCCCCCAGGTGCCCAGCCCCCAAGGCCAGACGCTGGACCTCAGCGTTAGCAGGCTGTCCCACAGGTTGGTTGTGTTTTGTTTATTTATTTACAAGGTGCGTTCGCTCAGATTGGCCGCAAAAGTCGGGACGCGTTCGCTGTTCGGAATGAAACGTCGGCCGGGAGAGGTGGATTCGCAGAAGACTTCCAGTTTATTATTCATCACTTCGGTTGCGATAGGAAGTAAAAAAATCATGTCAATCGTCCATATCGGATAAGGATTCCGTTTGGAGCACATGATTTTTTTCTATGTTGGCCATTCTTTGTATTCATTATCAATGTCGGTTGTGATACGTACACTTGAAACAATGAAAGATTACACGTGCACCATGCAATATCAATTTGAGCATCTGAATGAATTGGCAAAGTAATTGAGATAAAATGAAGTGGCTCCACCTCCAAATAAAGTAACCGTTCAAATGAGAATTGCTTTTATTTTTGCAATTCAGTAAAAAGTTTGCATTTGTCACAATTTTGGAGCAAGTTTATGAACATCGTTCTATAAATACCTACAATATGTCTTATACTTCGCATTTTCGAACTCCAATATCAGGAAATTCAAATATTAAACAGAGTTATTCCTAATTTGAGATCAAAGTTCATAAATTCGATATAAAGATTATTCAATGTGAAATATAAAATGCTCACAGTTGAATAATTGTGAAAGCAGATTACAAGGAAGGGGGTTTTCCTCCTTGTTGAAAGATTGCTCGCGTTCAGCCTATTCCCAAAAAGGGCAAGAGAAATCTTTCAAATAACTATAAACCAGTTGCTTTACTACCAGTGATATCAAAAATCATGCAGAAAGCCTTAAACCACCATACCCTTAAATATTTGGAAGCCTTCAACATCTTGAGCGATCATCAATATGGCTTTCGAAAACAAAGATCAACAGGCGACCTTCTATTGTATGTCACCCATATTTGGAATAACGCAATCGAGAGACATGAAGATTCAAGAGCTGTTGCGCTCGATATTTTTAAGGCCTTTGACCGTGTGTGGCATGAAGGTGTGCTGGCCAAACTTCGATGCTTTGGCTTGTCGGATCATTTTTGTGTAAAGCTCTTCAGCTTTCTGAAAAAACGTTCCCTGCAAGTGGCCGTCGATGATTATCTCTCGAATACTTTTACTATCAACGCTGATGTTCCCCAGGGATCCATATTGTCTCCAACCCCCTTATTATTGTATATCAACGACTAAGTAGAAAAAAACAAGAATCCACGACAGCACACTTGTTTTGTCATTCCTTTTGGACTCCAGGACTTCGGCTGCGAATGCACATCTTCACCGGTAGCAGGAGGTAGCATATTTCAATGAGGATCTAGAAGTGATTTTGAATTGGAGTGTGAGTAACCAGTTTCAATTCAATGCCACAAAAATCCAGTCATCGGTTTTCTCCAAAAAGATGAATATCTCCGAACCAGACAGACAGGACAGACAATTTCTCTTTCTGCTTCGATAAGTTTGCGGGGGGTTAAAATTGACACCAATATATCTTGGCACAATCATGTCGCTGGAATTGCAAAGGTTGCGTTTCATAGACTTGGAACACTGTTCCGAACCGGAAAACTGTACACACCTCAGCAACTTTTGATACTTTATAAAGCTCAGATCAGACCTTCTTTGGAGTATTGTTCTAAGCATACCCTGAAGCTGCTGGATTCCATCCAGAAAATAAGCCATACGCCTGATTGGGGACGCGAACATCACTTGCAACCTTCATAATCTGGAACATCGAAAAAAAGGTGGAGATTTGTCTCTCTTTTATAGATAATTTCACGGAAAGTGTTCTAGTGATTCCACCAAGAGCGGTAAATATCAGGAATACACAACGGACTGTGGCTGCCCATCTTTTTGAGGTTCAACTCAGTACACCTCGAACTTCACTATTTAAGAACTCTTCCATTTGGAGAACTGCGTTTATGTGGAATGAACTTTATGAGAACGTTTTTCCAAATGAATATAATCTCCAGCTATTCGAATCCAATTTGAAACGCTACTTCTGCACAGGCATCACTCTCAGAGCACCTTAAGGATTCTCCTGTAATGCTTATGTTCTGTATTAAAAAAATTGCCTAGTATATTTTCAATTAACCACATCGGACTGGCACACAATAGGTAGTCAGTTGGTCCAAAAATCCTAGAAATTGCCAACGACTCATTTTTGTATCTCTCTACGATATACCAACTGCAAACCATCATGTAAACAAGAACTTTCTCTGATTGAACGCTGTTAACTGTTTATAGCGTATTTTATTGATGACGCATATGTAATATTCAATTGTAGCAACTGTAATTGATTGATATTTGTTTTATCCGCTTTTTGAAAGTAGTTTTCATTGTTATCAATTTCCATTCAATTTTCTTGTTATTTAGTGATGGAAGTAACACTGTGAACGATTAAAATCACAACTGATGCTATGGAAGAAATGTATGTGCTCCAAATGAAATCTTTATTCGATTCAGACAATTCAGTTTGAATTCATGCCTTTGCAAAGCAGCAACTTATGCAAATTTTGGATACAAGTTTAATGAAGGAGACATCTATTTTTCGAACTGGTTTCAAAGGAAGGTTTGAAAGTATTTTTTCATAAATAATTCTTTTTTTTTCATTATATCACATTACACAGGAAAAAATCGATCTTGAAATTTTCTCTGTTCGGTTTTTGGCGAACGGAAGTTTTTGAGTAAATCCAACTTCTCTATTTAAAAAAATCCTGCTATCCAATTGAAAGATTGCTAGTGAGAGGTGGAAGAGGAAGCCTTTGATCTGAAAGAATCTATCTATCTTGTCTTAAACGTTTCACACCACGAAGGGGAATACGCCATGGTATTTACTCAGACAATGGAACCACCTTCATTGGTGTTCGAAACGAACTTAGAAATCGGTTTCTTCCTCAAAGGAAATATTAGTTCTTCAATTGATTATGGAATTCAAAATCATATCAGATGGCATTTTATACCTCCATACACGCCTAACTTTGGTGGCCTTTGGAAAGCAACCGTGAAGAGTATGAAACATCATTTGAAGCGAGGTATGCTTAACAAAAACCTTATTTATGAGGAATTCGATTCGTCAAGCCGAGGGTATCTTGAATTCAAGACCTGAATCAAAAAACAACAGATCATTTACACTGGCATCTATGTTGGCACAATCACTGTTTTTTCAAAATATCATTTTTACCACATTTTTACAAAAAAATTATTCTAACCTCAAAAATGACCATTGGATATATTTATAGTTGCTCAAATTAAATTGGAAAAATTCTGAATTCCACTAGTAACTAACGGTAGTGGCTTGTCACTATGGAGTTAGTAGGATAAATTATTTGAGGACATTAACAGGTTTTTCTACGTTTCATAGCAACTGAAGCTTCTATAAAACAAAAAAACCTTACTTTTGTAATATATTTTTCTCAAAAATAAGAGTTCTTCAATCTATTGTCCTATTTTCATGACGTTTCATACAAAGTATTTATATTAACATGATAATAATTGAAGTTATTTTTTGGGACATTTTGAAAATCAAACTCAATTCGAACTTTATCTTAAAAATATTGACTTCTGAACTACAGGGAGCTGAAGTTTTTGAAAAAATTCTTTTTCACACAACAGCAGGTATTTTCTGGTGTGCAAAAACATTTTTCATCATTGCTAGTGTAGTCCCTACCTACTTTCTACTCAAACATTCCAAAAATTGATATGCCATTGCTTTTCAGCAAAAGTTATCATAATTATTGGTGATGAGGATTAAGAACGTTACTAGTAGGTAACAAGCAGATTTTGTTTAGTAAACACCGATAGTTTTCTTATTCTAACTGTAACAGTAGTAGTTCAGGAAAAGGTCCATGTATGAAAGCCGAAAATTGAAGGAATCATTCTGCCACGATGGTGTCATCAACCCCTCAGTCAACCGTAGTCGCGTGGGAGGGGTATAGATGTTCCTGACGAAAGATGCAAGGCCGTTCATGAGGTGCCTGAGACGCTATTGCATTTTTGTCGACTTACAAAGCATATGCGATCTCAGTTCATATCCTACGACATAACGCGACCCTACAAATGCTTTATTACCACCATTGGCAGTCTTACATTATTGACGGATGACCGTTGTTGCTTTATGCTCCGGGGATTGCTGAATCCGTTGTAGAAAATATTGAAACTATTCATTTTTCAGGTATATACAGGTCAATAAGCCTGGTGTAGTCTTCCTTCATTAGAGAAAGACGATATTCATCGTGCAGTTTCCAGCTCCGATGAGGCACCATTTTCCGAAAAAAAGGGGAAAAACTGATGAAATTTCGAGATTTACACTTTGAACGCCGCAGAGTCATTCTCCTAGTCTTCTGAACTAGTCTATGGACTAATTCAATCTGTCTCTGCAGCTCGACATTCTTTCGTATATATGCTATACTCGAACATTCTTGTATATTCACGTATACACGTGAACATTCATGTATATTCACAATTTGAAATTCAAAACGTGCCGATGCGGCCTCATCCACGCTACATTGTTGGACTTGTGTCGTTCGCTGCCACGCCATGTAAGCTTCGTCATACGCGTACCAATATTCCAGTCAACAAGTCCTAGAAGTTTAAAATGTGCCCCCTTTCATTTCAAATCATTGCCCTATAACTATTTCGGATTCTCAATCATGTTAGTTGAATATTGGATTGAATATTTTCAAGGAAGTATTGGACCCAATGAATAGATTGTACCGGTGCAGTTTGCGATGTAAAAGGAATACTTAACCATGGAGAGGTAATACAGCAAGTAAGTTTCGAAAGGAATCATGAAACTGACATCTAGTTTTTTGAATTTTTGATATTTTGTCAGGAATAGATAGATATTCTTATACTATAGAGATGATTGGGAAGAAAATGGACCGTCATTTGTTGACAACTGGTGAGGTCATAGAGTCAACAACTGATGGAATATGAGAGATGAGAGGTTAACATATATACATCCACGATCTCTGCAACAACTTGCACCCTCGTCTTTCAGAAGAAAAAGCTACTATTGGAAAATATAGCAGAGGAAAATTGAGTGAATTCGCAGAACTGTTAACGACTGTTTCAATATTCCAATATTCGTTGGACGGAAATGATGAATTTCTCAATCATGACTCGTATTACCTCCAGTGCAATGATATATCCAAAAATTTTTACTCGGGATGTGTTGCTGGACTTGAAGGACAGGGAAAGACGATGTCCCTTACAGCGATATCAATGAAAGTTGAACCCGATAATGCATTCGTGTTATCAGCCCAGTCCCACTGATGAGGCCTATAGTAGGTCAAACACTGCCGTGATATATCATTGCAGAGATTGAATCCTGCCTTTTGTTTGGTTGTATTTTTCAAAACCAACTATAAAAGCCTTATAATTATCATTATTAATAATATTTTTCATTTTTGTGAATGGCTCTCAAGTTTCCTGAAAGAACGTTCCATGCAAGTGGCCGTCGATAGATATCTCTCAAATACATTCACCATCAACGCTGGTGTTCCCAGGGATCCATATTGTCTCCAACTCTCTTTTTATTGTACATCAACGACTTATTGGAAAAAACGAAGAATCCAATATATTGCTTTGCTGACGAC
>WOGR01000367.1:15022-26695 GCA_015342045.1 Leptinotarsa lineolata | reverse complement strand
CAGTTAACGCTATCACTTCTGACGGGCTTTCGGAGACGCAAACGTTTTTATTTTACTGAAAAAAAAGTTGGTTGGGTAACAGGATCAGTTAACAAGATTAGTTAACTGTCTTTATTTTACCACACACTGTAATGATACAAATATATTCACGAAATGCAACAAGAGAAGATGAAGAGAAAAACAAACTACTCACTTTGTCTTTTTATCTTCTCCCAAGTAGTAATTAAGAAACTCAACTGCTTTATTTGCGTTACGGGTTGTTTTGAGAAAACTCCGCAATTCTTTGACATGCCTTTCGGCCATCAGTTTATCTTCCTTAGATACTTCCATTTTTATTGCATTATGCGCTGATGGGAGCGAATCTTGTTCGTTCCTGCTGGATGACCAATTCAATCTTCTGCTTTGAATCATCCTAAGAAAAGGTAACATTCAGTTTCATTAACCTGTAGTTATTAATATAATTCTATGAAAAAATATAAAAAGTAGCTATGAATATCATTAAAAAATCAAGAATCAAATGACACGTTTCAAATTTTATCAAAAACAAATTGTATTTATAAAATATCGGACCCATGATGATTTTCGTAAGACGTCTGCAGCTCAAAATAATTCTGAATAATTAGTCATTGAAAACGTAAGGAGGAAAATGTTTTATTTCCGTATTATTATATACAGAAAATAAACAAAATACTTGAATCCAAAAACAAACACTTCAGGAGATGAAGACGCCAACTTGATTGGTAAAACGGGCGTCGAGAAGAGTACTGCATTTCTGGTGATTGGAAAAAGTGCTTGTTTCTGAACTTATTCTACGCCAAATGTTGCAGTTTTACTTTTCGAAATATTTGAAGTTGAAAGATATTAGTAAATGAAAACTACATTATTTTAAGTATTTATTGAGGACATCATTTCAACAATGTACAAAAGACCAATTATTTTGATACTTTATAGAACGATTTATTTGTATGTACTTATGAGAGACATCTGAGACAAATTTGTTTTGAGATATTATATGATTTTCATCATGCTTGAAATATTTCTGGTAAAACTCTAAATATCATAAATATATCCAGAATCCCATGATTTTCTTTAAACTGATGTGTAATTTTTTAATCAACGAAACGTCTATATTTCTACACAATACCTTTGAAATATAATGTGACATTTCCAAATTATTATAAACACAAAATCAACAAGTATGTATATGAAGATGAATGAAAATTGGTTTCTTGTAAAACCTTATACCGGGTGATTCTCGAAGGTGACTCACCTCTACAACTTTTTTTATTATTAGAGATAGAAAAACTAAATTTAGGGGTTGTGTATTATAGTTTTACATTTTTTGCCATATTTACTTGCTTTGCCGTACTTCCAGGTTTGACCGGCATCATATTATTTGTACGAAAATGATCTTTCACAAAAAGCCGACGAGCCACCCCCTTTCCATTTGAAAATATCAAGTTAACTGGAAAACTTCATATTTGCGACTGTAAAATAATTCTTAAAACGACTGTAGAGTCATAAGCCTCACAGTCGTAGTTTTCTCATGTTACTTGATCAAGAATGAAGCGATTTACACGATTCATGGCATTCTAGATCAAAAAATAAAAATTGGAATAAAACTGATTTTATTTGTCAAATATTGACAAGTGAAGCATTGTTGGATTTAAAGTGTCATTCTCGATCGAAATAAGTAAAATATATAGGATGCCCCGTTTAAAAATCGAAAGTTGGGGTCATTTCCGGTCAAACCGAGAGTACGGCAAAGCAAGTAAATATGGCAAAAATGTAAATTGAACTATAATACACAACGCCCAAATTTTGTTTTTCTATCTCCATTAATAAAAAAGTTGTAGGGGTGAGCCACCTTAGAGAATCAGCCGGTTTATTATGTGTTTATGACAGTCATCCAGAAGACGTTTGTTTTGATATGTTATATGTATATTATTTGCAAGCTTCAAATATTCAGTAACACATATTGCATTGTAAGCACACCTTACATGAGACCATCTCCCGCGAGTGGATAAAAATACAATTTTTTAATTTAGGTAATTTTATTTCCACAATCATGATACAAATCGTAACTGTTGAACTGAAATTAATTTTATGCGGATTAATGTGAGCTTGGATATTTTCTGCTAATACTTCACCACTAAAGCCATCGATACTGAAAAACCTAAAAATTATTTTCATATCGAGAATCAGTTGAAATTATTTTTATTTTTTATTGGGAAGTTTTATAATATTTCTGTATTATATACATATCCAGTTCAGAGATAAACAAGAATTGTACCAAAGACCCATAAAATTGAATTTTACGTTTGCAAGTTACCTTCAATAACTTAGTTAATAGTGTACCATTGATTTTGGAACCACACACACATAAACATATCTTATAGTAACCACGTTGCTTCACTATCCTAAAAGCTTCTGGTGAGAAATGGTCTCACGTTTTTATTTCGAGAATATTATGAAATCTCATAACAAGAGAGTGATGGTAAAAGTTACATTTATTCTCGTAGAAAAAACTATACTTACCCTTTCACAGATTGCATACGACTCAGGCTACTTTTAGGAGCATCTGTCGACATCACTATGGAATCATATTCCCCCGAATATTCTGTAAAGATCTTTTTAAATTCATCGGAGTCGATATTTTGCATAGCTTTTTGTAGTTCTTCGCTCAACCCGCTGGGAATGCTCAAATTGTTTAGCGGATTATTCGTGTTTTCCAAAGTTAATTCATTAATCACTGCAGGCAGTTCTTCGCTACCAATATTGGAGCTATCGTAGCTCGACGAACTATAATCGTATCTAGCTCTCTTGTTTCCTTGTTTGAAAGTAGTTTTATTGGGAATATACCGAAAATCTCTCGGTTCCGAGCGCGCGTTGTCCGATGGGCGTACCAACTCGATGAATACATTGACGGGGCTTGTGATGTTCTCGTCTCGGTATTTTGGTGTTCTGAAACAAATTTATTCATTTATTTATGGGTAACCTTCATTTGAGAAACATTTATCCTCCATTTCAACAAGTTATCAATATTTCAGAATGTTTAAACATATGAAAACGATGAATTTCAAAAATTAAAATCCAGTCTTAAAAGCTACGTAATATCGACTGTTGACTGAAACAAAAGTATTCTCAGTGATAAAAAATGTGATAAGTATACACAAAAAAATCAATTCAAAACAATGGCCTGTAATTTACTCCGAAGATTTATATCAGAGAAGTTAAAATAGGTGATATCGACTTCAAGGCCAATGGAAGAATATATTAGACAGAGAGCGGCCAAGTTATAAAGAAAATTTGTTTACAAAACCGCAACACGTGTTTTATTATATAATAGCTTATTTAGAATTGTTTGGCACTGGCATTAAACACTACCAGGCTTGTTCAATGATAGATTTGAACAATTTACTGTGAGACTTTCACAAGAAAGTTAACAACATTAAATGTGTTTTACTCTTCAATATTTTCATCAGGCATTATGTGTGACATTTTATGAACTATTATGTGTAAATCAGCCTGTGGAAATTGGATTTATCAAGTCATGTAAATACCCGCTAAAAGCGTTATAACGATTCAGTGATACAAATCACCTACAGTGTCAAAACGACTTTTTTTATGAAGTACCTAATTTAAAACGGAAAACTGCACACCGGGGATATAGATGAGACCTCTTTGCCTGCTTGACTTAATAAGAAAGAGGCATATAATAAAAGTGTGAAGATATTAAAAAACCTGTGATATCGCAATAGAACCCAAAACAATGATTTTGCAATTGTTGTTTGTCTGTATGATTGTACGTGCAAGTCTTAAAAACCCCTACCACAGTTTTTCTGGGAAAGGCACCACCCACTATTCCCACACTAGAATCCACAATGCTGAAAATTACTTTTTGACGTCTAGTTAGGCGAATTTTGGTACTGATGAATTGCCCGTCATCGTACTTAGAAAATGCGTAAATGAACTCGCACCAGTATTTTGCAGACTTTGCAACCTGTCTTACAAGAAAGAGGTTTTTTCTTCTTGTTGGAAGATTGCTAGCGTTCAGCCTATTCCCAAAAAAGGACAAGAAAAATCTTCCAAATGACTATAGACCAATCGCTTTGCTATCAGTGATATCAAAAATCATGGAGAAAGCCGTAAACCATCATATCCTCAAATTTTTGGAAGGCTTTAACATCTTGAGCGACCATCAATTCGGAAATAAAGATCAACGGGCAACTTTCTATCGTATGTCACCTATATTTGGAATAACGCAATCGAGAAACATTGAGGTTCAAGGGCTGTTGCTCTTGAAATTTCTATGGTCTTTGACCATGTGTTCCATGAGGGTTTGCTAGCCAAACTTCGACGCTATGACTTGTCTCATCATTTTTGTGTATGGCTCTCCAGTTACCATCAACGCTGGTGTTCCCAGGGATCCATATTGTCTTCTTTCCTCTTTTTATTGTATATCAACGACTTATTGGAAAAAACAAAGAATCCAATATATTGCTTTGCTGACGACAACACACTTGTCTCGTCATTTGATTTGGATTCCAGGACATCGGCTGCGGATGCACATCTTCACTGGCAGCAGGAGATTACATATCTTAATGAGGATCTAGAGATGATTTCAAATTGGGGTGGAAGTAGCCAGGTTCAATTCAATGCCACGAAAACCCAGGCATCGGTTTTCTTCAAAAAGATAAATGTTTCCGAATTAGATATAATAATGTCAGGACAAATAATTCCGCTTTCTGCTTTGATAAGTTTTTTTGGGGGTTAAAATGGATACCAATATGTCTTGGCACAATCATGTCGCTGAAATTACAAAGGCTGCTTCTCAAAAGCTTGAAACACTGTTCCGAACCAACAAACTGTACACACGTCAGCAACTTCTGATGCCTTATAAAGCTCAGATCAAACCTTTGGAGTATAGTTCTCGTGTATGTAGCTTCGCACCTAAACATACCCAGAAGCTGCTGGATTCCATCCAGAAATGAGCCATCCGCCTGATTGGAGACCCGAACATCACTTGTAACCTTGATAATCTGGAACATCGAAGAAAGGTTGGAGATTTGTTTCTCTTTAATAGATATTTTCACGGGAAGTGTTCAAGGGACTTGGCATATTTGATTCCACCAAGAGCGGTCCATATCAGAAATACGCGACGGACTGGCTGCTCATCGTTTTTTAGTTCAACTCAGTACACTTCGAACTTTACTGTTTAAGAACTCTTTCCTTTGGAGAACTACGTTTATGTGAAATAAACTTCCTGGGAACGGTTTTCCAAATGAATTTAATCTCCAGCGAGTCAAATCCAATGTGAATTGCTACTTTCGCACAGGCACCGCTCTTAGAGCTCCTCAAGGATTTTCTTGTAGTGCTTGTGTTTTGACCCCTTGAAAAAACCTATTAGATTTGTTTGGTACTAGTGCATTTTGATAAGTTCCATTCAACATTTACTGTATGACTCATTTTAATCGGTTCATACCATTATACTATTTCTTGGTTTTCCCCAATTCTCCAACAGTACAAGATTCTCATGTATCTTTGATATTATCCATGATAATAATTACACAATTTTCACAAAAATTTTAATTTCTAGATGCGTTTCGCTAACACCATAACCCTCCTCGGTATATCTTTGATAGACAAGTTGTCAATTTGAGAAAGTACCACCCTCTATATTTCGGCACCTACAGAAAATATGAAAATATACAAAACTTTATTTTTGAGGGGGAAATTTTGTTTGCTAGTTCAAATGACATCATCCCTCTAGCAGGGCTGCACACAACAACTAACATACTAAATGGAAAGAGGTTGAGTGATACCTCATTTCAAAGGTCATTCAGCTACATTTTCAAAAATACCATATACATGACCTTTCTTTTGAAGAAATCAGGTAAAATCGTGAAAGTATTTCAAGTATCAAGTGTTTAGCAATAAGGAATAAAAAATAAAAACTAATTTATTTTATTAAATGTTCGAAATATCCGTTATTGGTAAAGTCTGCTCTCAAAGTCCTTTTCAACATTCCCAAAAACTTCTGCCTGAAGTTCTCTACTAGCCGTTATTATTTTCTCTTCGAATCTCTGTTTTATAAACAATCAATTTAAATGCCCCCATAGGAAGATATCTAGAAGCGACCGTAATTTGAATTTTCTAACTAGTTGTTATTCAGATGTCTATCATTTCTTCGAGTAGATTCAAGGCAGAGCTTGCCAGTTAGATTTTCGTCAATGAATAAAGGTGTAATAAGAGTATTCCCAAGAATACCAGCCCAAACGATCGCTTTCACGGGATACTGTGTATAAAGTTCATTAAAAAGTTGCGGATTTTCATCGTTTCACTGGCGAGAATTTTGTTTTTCAACATACCCATCCATAAAAAATGCACACTCATCAGTGAAGTGAAATTTGTGCAAAATATTTTGGTTTTCATTAATAAAATTCGTCGTTCTTCCGTTACAATAAAGTTTTCTGTCGAAATCGTAGTCAGAAAGTTATGGAAGAATTTTAATTTTAGTTGGATGAAATTTATTCAACTTTAATGCTTTTTCGTGAGACATTTTCACTTGGCGTGCCACAATGCGGAGTACATTTTGTGCCAGATTTCTCGCGAACTGCTAAAAAAAAGTCAAGTATGTGGTATTTTTGAAATGGTATCTGAACGACATTTAAAACGAGGTACCACTCAACCCTCCTTTCCATTCAAGATTTTAGGGGTATGATTTATTGGAAACTAGCCTGAAAATGTCCCCATAAGCATATTTTTAGATTTCCTATAGGGGCCGAAATGGTGGTACGTTTTCTAATTGACCCACTGTATAAAAAAATATCAATATTGTTATCCAAAGTTTCAGCCAAACCAACCGAAAGTTTTCGAAACTTAAAAAGAATATATTTTAATTTAAAAATTAGTTTTTAAGTTTATAGGCAAAATTAATGATAAAATAAATTTTGCTGACAAGTTGGATAAACCTATTTTAATTTTATTCAATCGCAGTAACGTTTCTTGGCAAATTTAATAATTTGCCCTCCAGGAAAGTGAAAACGCATATATGTCAAGAATACTTTGTATAATCTTCGAAAAGCATTCAGAAAATATTTAGTTTTTAAAACCATTATGTTATGAATAAAGATAGGTAAATACATGATAACCTTTTGCTGTTGAAGAATCTGGGAAATCCCAAAAACAGAAGTCCACGCGAATGAATCAGCGGGCGTCAGCTAGTACAGAATGAATATATATCGTGGCACTTCAAGACAGAAAGTATTCTTACTATTGAAACAGGTATTTTACCAGTATTTTACATTGTATAGGCAAAATAAGTTCCACAATCTGACTGCACATATGGCAATTTTAGAGTAGGAAGTTAATTGTTATGTTGGCAACAACGATATAGAGTCATGGAAGAATTTAATAAAGGTTGATCTGAAGTAAATATTTTCTACAAAAAAAACTGATATAATATGCTCTTCTGAACCCGGTCTATATTGAAAAAAAATTAATTATACACACTTATAGTCAGTGGGCATACCTGAAGACTGGCTATAAATCAAATCATATGAACGAACAATTTGTTCAGGCCAGTCTCAAACCCCCTTCACTGTAGGTTAATGGACTGACACCTATCAGAAAATAACTTCTCCCCTGGCTAATACCACGAAGGGCGTTGTATTATATCCTACAGGTGTCAGTGCAGGAATCTTCACTGAAGTATTTCCTGCATATGCTGTTGGCGATACAACTGCCGGAATCGATTGAACGAGCACACTTGCAGACCGGTTTCGGGCTATTTGGCCTCTCGTCAGTGCAAGGTAGTGACCATCATCAACCTAGAGTCGATGATATTCCATAATTAAAATTCGAATTCTTTGCAGTATATCATTCCTCGAAGTAAGCTGAAGCGAACAACAAACAACATGTTTGTCACTGCCTCACCTGGTAACAAACAACATGTTTGTCACTGCCTCACCTGGTGAACGAGGTACTAACCAACCGCATATCCATAATAATATCGTCTTTATTATCTTCTAATACCTTTAAATCAAGTTAATCAGGTACACTTCATTTGTTATATGAAGATAAAAGGCGAAGTTCAATTTGTATGATGACAAGTCATCATTCAATTGCTCTTCCACTTAACCTCAAAAATGTCGCTTAGTACACAAAGGAATAAACACACAGTATTTTAATTATCTTAAAAATATTTATAGATTTGTAATAGGTAGGTAGCTATTGGGTCGTTAATAATTTGAAGAAAATAAGAATCGTTTGAAATTTGTATTGAAATGATTGAAGTAATCTCGTTTCATGGGCTCGGGAATACCATTATAAATTACACAGATCTGGTAGCTGAAACTCCTTCTAATAAACTCTGTGCGAAAGGGTGGCGGAGTTAGTCAGCCTTTATACCTCACATTAATATTATGCACATCAGTTCTAAAAGTAATTTTCTGATGTAAGTAAGACTGCATTTTACTACATATTATTTTGTGAAACAAAGTTGCAGCATGTAACATTCTCCTATCGTTCATATTCAACCAGCCAGCAACTTTCAGTTTATGTGATATTCTTTCTCTTCTAATTTGAAAAAAAGAACGTCGACCGAAATTGTAAAAGGTCATTTCTTCTGTCAACTTTCGTAAATATTCATGCAGTTCATAATAAGATTTGATCAAACCATCGAATTGGGCTAAAACGAATATCTGGGCACAGAATATTTCATATGAGTGCGTCAATTTTATAAATTACATCTATATAGACAAAAGAGAAATTTCTGCTATATAGATCGTCAAATGTCTGAATGGTGACTAGAAGCATAGCCTTTGATCTATGAATGGTTTCAAAAGATGCAAACTTCTTAAGCCGTGTTGTTATTGTAGATGGATACGGGGTACATTTCTACGAACCAGAAACAAAGCAGCAATCGATGGAATGGAACAGTCTGACTCTCCAAGGCTTAAGAAATTTCGTGTTCAAAAATCTGGTGGAAAAAACAATAACTGGGAACTACAATTTGACTTTACTGACCATTATGAACAACACTTCTTTCTATTGAAATAAATTCAGTACAACAAAATGATTTTCCTAAAAAATAGTCATGTTTATAACAGATACACGAACGAAAAATTCCTTACATAATATAGTTCCTATTTTTTAGTATTTATTTACTTTTAGGCTCATTCTGATTATCAAAATGGACGTTATGATGAGTCATTCGTTCAATATGCCCTTTTGTCAGAACTGGGATTTGAAGTCGCACAAAGTAATGCAGCATTTTTGTTAGACAGAGGCGAGGTTCCTATGTTTTCAACTCGTGAGTCTATGGTAAGAGCACTGTTGTATTGGGGCAGGGCAGCCAATCAAGGTTATTCGCCGGCACAGGTGAGTTTTTTCCCAACAAAGTGAAATTAACTTTTTTGGTCTAATTCTTTTGTATTGGTTAGTTCAAATTCATCATCTTCAATTTTTGAAATATGTATGTTTAATAGCTTTATCATCAGTCGTATAGAATGTAGAGATGTCACAGTGATCTTATATTAAAATTGACTGTTTTAAAAAAACTATTGAATTCTCATATATTTTTATCAATGTTTGTAAACTGTGACGTCAGGTCGGTCACAAAATAAGTGGAGCGGAATTTGAAAACGAATTCAAAATTCATTATTATTAAAGTATTAGTTTAAAGTGAAGTATTAGTTCAATTTAAATCTAGTAGGCTAGATAAATATGTATTTGTGGATTTGAACAGTTTCCTCAAAACTTCTAATCATAAAATAGTTGATGGATTTAATTTGACTAGTCTGAACCAAGTGCAATTTTTTCCTCAAGATAGATGTATTCTTTGTAATAGGTGAAACTGGGAGACTACTACTACTATGGGTTAGGAACATCTGTAGATTATGAAACGGCAGCAACACATTACAGAACAGCTTCTGATCAGCAGCACAATGCACAGGCCTTGTTTAACTTGGGATATATGCATGAACAAGGTTTGGGAATGGAGAGAGATATGCATCTAGCAAAAAGGTGCTATGACAGAGCTGCTGAAACCAGTAGTGATGCCAAGGTACCTGTATCATTAGCTTTACTCAAACTGAATATCATGTTTAGCCTGGGGACCATTCAAGAGGTAAGAATGAAAAAAAGTTATATCTTGTAAAATTATTTTAATCTCTCAAAATTGATTTGATATGTA
The DNA here is from genome assembly GCA_015342045.1 of Leptinotarsa lineolata. NCBI lineage: Eukaryota > Metazoa > Arthropoda > Insecta > Coleoptera > Chrysomelidae > Leptinotarsa > Leptinotarsa lineolata. The sequence continues at coordinate 16,497 of WOGR01000367.1, read as the reverse complement.
CATCACTTTACTAAAAATGGTTATGAAAGGTAATTGATAAGCAGAAGGGGGTGAGAAATAGAGTTGTTGCTTCTTATAACTTTCTTTTGTGATGAGATACTGCTATTATTATTTACCTCATAATAAATAAATTTGTTATGCTGGATAATATTCAATTAATTTGGTTGTTCAAATATAACAGTTGAGACAACTGTTATATTTAAACATAAATTATAATCCGATTAAACAAACATCAAATATATTTGATCAATTGTTTTAATAGTTTTTGTTACAGAGCCCACTTCATCATCTAGTCTACATTAACCAATCCCTTGGATCCAACTGGGATTTATATTTGATCACAACACTGACGGCGGTTTTAGCAGGAATCGTTTACTTCAGGCGACCACAAGTTGCTTAGTAGGCATCCTTGGTGATGGAACATTTTTTGTAAATATCATTTCTTGTTTTTGTTGGATTATTACAACTATATATTTCAATAGATAATTTTATTTAAAATAATCAATTAGAACAGTTATTTCCCAACCAGTTTGATGTCTATATTAAAATTACTCTGTGTTTAACCATCTGAAGATAATTTATTCCTTGCTGAGAATTTGACTGAATATTGATAATATTGCCACATAACTACTGTATTAATTCTTAATAATTAATGGAATGCCTATATTTCACTTACAAGTTTCGCATACTGTTAATCTATTCAAATAACACTTTGTGAAATTTTCACTAGATAGTTTACAAAACCGCAACATGTGTTTCACCATACAACAGCTTTCTTAATCGTTTTTATACTGTTTAAAAAGCTATTGTATAGCGAAACACGTGTTGCGATTGTTTGCGTTTTTGTAAACTGTCTAGTGAAAATCTCACAATAAAGTGATATTTGAATACGTGCCAATTCCATCACATAGCTGTTAATCTATTGATTATTCAAGATATTTTCAATTTATATATTTTATTCCATAGTGGATTTCGCCGAATTTAATTATGAACTATTTATTTGAAATTCTTATGTGTCACTTTCCATCAATAAAAAATAAACATGTTACATCGGTCTATTTCTGTAATCAGCCAAACAGTAAAATAAAATGAATGCTCAAAAATTACTTTTTTGTACAACTGCCAAAAAACTTGACATTTCTACATTTCTATTGTATATTGTATACTATATTACTTTTTGAAGGATTTATCATAAAAGAAATTCATTTCATTTAGTTTCAACAGAGTCAATTAATAATTGATTATTCATCATAAAAGAATTTAATTTACTGGAATAATTATTGATAGTAAAGTTTGAACAATTACTTCCAACATAAATTCCCGAAGATGTTCCATGTTGCTGCATATCAGAGACGTTAAATATCACTTTTGAAGAATTGATTACACAGTACACCTCGAACTTCGCTGTTTAAAAACTCTTTCATTTGGAGAACTGCGTTCATGTGGAATAAACTTCCTGAGAACGTTTTTCCCAG
>WOGR01000367.1:0-15012 GCA_015342045.1 Leptinotarsa lineolata | reverse complement strand
ACAGGCACCCTTCTTAGAGCGCCTTAGGGTTTATCCTGTAATGCTTGTGTTTTTCCTTAAAAAAATCCGTGGCGTTTTATGGATTTAATGGCCACATGAGTTACAGAGCTTCTCTTGAAACAGTGACCTGTGTAGCTCTTATGTCTTTTTCAAGCCATTTTTCAATCAAACTGGGAATTTTACTTTTTGTATGAGGCGTCCTTAGTGCTCTATACTTGCGGTATATGTAATAATTCTTCACGGCGACAAGCACCGCTGATACCCAAAATTAGGACAACCTACAAACAAAAAATATTGTAATTACTACTAATCTTACAAAATTATGATTATATCTGTACTTACCTTATAAATTTGTTTCGTTATCAGAATCTTCAATAAATTTATTAATATAATCCCTTGAGTAAACTTTATATTTGTTTCCTCGGTATCTGATGTTTTTGTTCTTAATAAGCGGGACCAATTTTGAAAATTTCCTTATATCAATACTTTCCTCAACATTCGATAACATTGAATAGACACTCCATAACGTAGGAGGTTTCCTAATTTTTGATTTTTTTCCAAAATATAAGCATATAAGCACATTTTCAGAAACCCTTTTTACATATTTCTTGTCGCACCATTCACAAAATTAGTGTGTTTTTTCATATACTAACTTGAATTTGGCCGGTAACATATTAGATACTATTACATTACATTAAGGATAAAATGTATGGAAATGAGAAGTATTAAGTTATTTTGGGCTTATTTTTTTCAGACAGGAAAAATACGATTTTACAGAAAACTTTGAATAATAACACAACAGTCGTTTAAAAGCGATAACTTATCGGGACAAAAGAACACGTCAAAATATTGAAAGTATTTATTTTTAATATATTTCAGACGATGTAAATTCACATTCACAGTTGTACAAATAGTGTTTGTATTTCGTGTATAAAATTCGTGTTTTCAAGGCACACCTGAGAGAATTTTTGGACTTGACCTGCGGTCTCGGCCAAAAATTAACACTCTCATGGGTCATCAAAAAAACACTCATTTTACGCACTCAATACAAAAATAACTATTGAAGGTCGATATTTATATTTTTATAAAGAAATTTATCACTTAAGAATATCTTAATATCCTCAATCCATTTGGTTATTTTTCAACGATTATTAAATTTCAAGGAAATTCTAAAACTTGTGTTTATAATTTATCAAAAAGCGCTGTTGCTACAATAGTACCCCGCCAACTTCAGTTATAAGCCCTGATGAGACAAGTGGCAACATCGCAGATGGTGAATAATGTAGTGATGGCAATGGACATGATGTATTTTCAAGATTTTTCACTTGTTTTTGACGAAATAAAAAAAATATTGAGATTTGATAAAAGTTGTGTTTTATTTTCCTAAATTATAAAAAAAGTTATATTTAGGGGGAAGGGTGACCGAACCTTCCAAAAAAATCAATCAATTCCAGTCTCGCAAATCTCATAAAATTAAATTTCAAGACGGAAAAAGGAGTTTTGATTAAAAAACCAAAAAAATTTATTTAAGAGTACAATTTTCATGAGGTTAATGAACTTTTGAATGAAACAATGTCTTGCCGTGGTATATTGACCTGAACCTATGGAGTGAGATAACGAATGATTTTGCCTAAATTAATCAACTAAGGTAAGAACACGACCCGATTGATCTCTGTTACTAAAAAAATTGTTGTTCTAAAATTGTTCTTTCCGTTAACCAGCTGGCGAACGTCAACCCTCAGAAGGAGAAACTTGTGCGAGCAACGGATTAACGAGGCCCTAACTTTTAACGTGCGATTACCCAGCACGGGGTTAATTGACCCCGTGTCAGACTTGTGGATAATTACGGATTTTTCCATTCGCACTGAACGTGTTGAGTCATCATCTGCATGATTTGTGACCATGAAAAAGCAGATGTCAGAGCATTTATTTGAGGCAGCTGCCCAAGGAACCCATGAACTTGGTTTGGTTTTTGACACTGAACGAAGTCACCAGAACTCTTGTCATCGTTAAGCAAATCCGGAGAAATTACTTCACTCCTGTGTCCTCAAAAGGCTAAGCTCTCAATGTTAAGAACGTTGAAGACGTCAGCGTTTCAAAGCACCTGATCTTGGCTTGCCTCAGGTCAAGTGGGCATAAGTCGAAAACTGAGGGGTTTTTCATGGATTGCCACGATGATGTCTCCAATACGTTGCGTTGGTCTATGGTAGTCGCGTATGGGTATAGAGGTCCTTGATACCTGATGCAGGGCTTGCCACGAGGTGTCTGGGATCCTTATGTATTTGCTATCGCAGGTGTACCACCTTCAGTACTCACGTTATTGACAATATACTAGTGTTGCATTGTAGTGGATATTGAAGCTGATGTAAAGAACGAGAGGTACCGAATTTATTGGAACTAGTCATTTCCCATCTAAGGCATATACAAGCTAGAAAACCTGAAGTGGTCCTCCTCTACCATCAAAGTAAGACAATGTTTGTCATGGTGTTTTTCACTTCAGCAAATATTATTCAAAAATAAAAAAAATGAAATAGCTAGATAAACTCTTTAAAAAAATCATGACAATCTCGTAGAAACACAAAGAAATTATATTATGAAATGAATAGGCATACTTGCAGATTCAGGGCTATACAAATCGATAAATATTCAACATTTCATCTCAAATATTCACAAAAAACTGTTCTTCGTCCATAAAATAAAAATAATTGAAAAATAGTTAAGCTTGTGATTCTGATGATATTCTAATTTTTTCAGTTGAAAATGTTCATATTCTATAGTGAAACCAATAACGTTTCTTGTGAAACTTTCGTTGTGTATATTTCCTGAAAAGTTGAAAATAAAATTATTCCAGACTATAAAAATAATATATTATGAAACAACAAAAATTAATTGGGACTCCGGGGCGACTTGATTAATTCCAATTGCGCATTTGCTTTTTTAGCTGCAGAAAAACCCGTAAAAACCTGCAGCACCACATCATGTGGAATATGCTTATTTAAATCAACTTATTATCTATCTGGAAGATGAGAAAATTCAATTTTATACTCAACGTGACTTCAGTAACAGCAATCATTTCATTTTATCAAATTATTATTCAGTTATTAAACAATGATGAACGCCTTTTTGGGATTCCCTGTGATTTTAGCAAGGCATTTGATTGTGTTGACCACGAAAAACTACTTGTTAAATTATAAACATATGGGATAGAGAATAATTCAAGAAAATGGATTAATACCTACCTAAGAAATCGTCTACACTGTAAAAACGTCAATAGCGACATCAGAAATGATACAAAATTGCCAACACAAGATATTTCAAGGGTAATAACACAAGATACTTTTCATTTTATATATAAATAACGGAGATCAAAACGTGTCTGAAGACTGTATTGAGAACAGATACATATATGAGAAAATAAATGTTTCGAAACATTCATCTCTCCCAACTACGTACACCTGCTTGAGTGGAATTGAGAACTATATCTGGTGTTTCTCAAAAAATAAGTTGTAGGCTTGAACTTATGACCTTACTGGCAAATTACATTTTTGAATTGTGTGAACATTTCCAAAAGTAAGTTTAATGAAAGGTCAGCTATTCATAATAAGAACAAAAGATACCAAAATGATTTTCAAATTATCCTACCAAAAAAACAAGACCATCAGACAGTGCTGGACTAATAAACTACCAAATATTTTGAAATCAAAAACTCTGGAAGCGATTAAAATAAAATTGAAATTTATATCCATGAAACATTGTTTATATTCTGTTGATGATTTTCTCAATCTTTGAATATTATGTGTATTTTGTGTTTGTGAAAATGATGTATTTTTTGTGTGTTGTAGTTTTTATTAACTATTCCTATACAAAAATAAAAAAGATTATTAAAATCCTAAATCTGCTCATTCATCAACTGTTAGGTGGAACGACGTTCGCCGGGTCCGCTAGTCACTGCAAAAATTGTTTAATTGCCATTTTCATGTTTTCACTATGATAATTTATCTGTTTTAATTCAATCTAATGAAAGTATTCATATGTGTATTGTTTGTCACAAGGCCTAACCTTCAAGAGCATTCCTTTATTGATTTTCAAATTCATACATATTTTTTGTTAAACTTTTCATCTGTTGCAAATGCAGTGGTATGTTATTGAAAATTGAATTCATTATACTGGTATTTGAAAATGAAGTTTTCATTTTTATCAAACACATAATTTATTTTCTGTATGTTAGAAATTAGGCATAATAATTAAGATTCGCTTTTTTCTTGGCTTGAACTTCCATAATAGCATCCATATAATCTTCATGGGTAACAGCAGTGGCATTTCTTCTCAAAGCTATCATACCTGCTTCAACACACACTGCTTTACACTGAGCTCCATTGAAATCATCAGTGGATCTAGCCAATTCTTCAAAGTTTACGTCTGGGTTAACAGTCATTTTTCTTGAGTGGATCTGCATTATTCTTGCTCTAGCTTCTTCATTTGGATGAGGAAATTCTATTTTACGATCTAACCGACCTGATCGAAGTAAAGCAGGATCTAAGATATCAACTCGATTGGTAGCTGCAATTACTTTTATATCGGCTGTTGAACTAAAACCATCCAGCTGATTCAAAAGCTCCAACATAGTACGCTGTACTTCACGATCGCCAGCCTTCTCGGAATCAAAACGTTTCGTACCAATAGCATCCAATTCGTCAATGAAAATTATAGCTGGAGCCTTTTCCTTGGCCAATGCAAAAGCATCTCTTACAAGTTTGGCACCATCTCCTATGAACATTTGAACTAACTGGGGTCCAGCTAGTTTCAAAAATGTCGATTTTGTCTGAGCAGCACATGCTCTAGCCAACAAAGTTTTTCCAGTTCCTGGGGGTCCATACAACAAAACTCCTGAAATTTACAAACTCTGTTGATAAATTTTATAATTGTAATTCAACTTGAATTGATAATTATGAAATACACTTTCATTTTTTCATCAATGGAGTAGTAAACATTCAACATGAAACGTTAAAAAATATGTGTCTTTTAAAAATATTTTACGCAAATGCAAAATGGAAATTAGGTTTGACCATCCCTCAAGTTCCTTGTTCGAATAAATGACCTATTTATTTTGTAGAAATTTATATTGAAAATAAGATAAAGAAAATAACTTTTGTCTAATTTTTACTAAGATTTTTATTTGTTATAGCCGGTTTCGGTTTATTAAGAAACCATTCTGAAGTAAACTTGGTTACATTACATTATTATTATTATAGAATTATATGCCAAATTCTAACATATCATTCAAGTTGAAAAAACTCGTTACTGAAATTTGGCAGATTTTACAGGGGAGGCAAAAAACTGATTTATTGATTTCCACTGTTTGTTCATTTTATATAATAAATTCCCTACATTTGATTGTCAAATTGATTCTAAATTAGTTAGCAATTGCTATATAATTTATAAAAGTGGATTATATAAAAAAATATAGGTAAGGAGAAATGATTCGAAAGTTAATCAAATATGTTTTCATTTTCACTGAAACTCTCGAGACTTCTATGCAATATAGATACTTTTAAATAATTGAGGAAACAAATTATTAAATTTGTTAATATGAACTACAAAATATTTTGTGACTAAATAAATTGCACATATAAATTCTCATAATTGGTTTTTTTCTGTACTACGGTACCAATATTAACTGAAGATAGATTTGTGATGAAATTTGGCTGACTTAAGAATAAACGCATTGAATAACACTAATAGTGAGAGATTTTCACAAAATCGTAACATGTGTTTCACTATACATATGTTTATATTAAAAAACATGCTGGTTTTATAAAATATTTTGTCAAAATTTCACAGTACACCAATATGAAATACATAAGGGTGGATTCATGTTTCAGTCTCCCCTTGAAAGTTTCAAGTCTTTACGGCTTTCAAGTCATAAACTTGATCATACATATGTCAGAAGTACTCTATTATTACTTGGCAATGTGGACTCGCTAGGATTAAGTTTATAATTGGAACCTAGAATGTTTGCCATTTGTTACTACTGAAAACTCAAAATTTCTGTATGAATGCTGACATATAAAAATTAATGATTCCTTGACACTACAAATTCCTAGAGAGCTCTTATGCTTGTACATAAAACAAGCAATGGACAAAGGGAGGTAAATAATACCTTTAGGTGGATGAATCCCAAGATTGACAAATTTATCCTTGTGGGTCATTGGCAACACAACTGCTTCAATAAGTTCCTGGATTTGTTTGTCCAGTCCACCAATGTCCGAGTATTGTTCAGTTGGTCTTTCATCAACTTCCATAGCTTTTACTCTTGCATCATACTCTGCCGGTAATGTTTCTAGGATGAGATAAGAATCTTTGTTCACACCCACCAAATCTCCAGGTTTGAGCTTTTCTTCATCAACGAGCCCGATTACTGGTAGAAAATATGTTTGACGGGTAGATGTTTTTACAACGGCACATTTTCCCTTTCTTTGGGAATCCAAGTCTACAACTGCCCCATCTTCTTCTTCCTCTTGAGGGTCCACATCCAGCAGTTCTATAACATTAGATACCAAGTAAGGTAGCGTTTTATTTACCTTGATCTTTTCAGTGTTTTCTTTAATTTTTTCGTTTTGGGCTTGGAGTTCATGGTTTATTCTCATTACTTCGCTCTTCATTATTTTGATTTCATTATCCAGTAAACGCGTCCGGCTGACTATTTCATCAGTCGACATCCTCAGAACTTCCTCCCCCAATGATTCTTCCCCATCTTCCCAGATAGCTTTATCTTCTAGAGTAGACGACATTTCAAATAAAAGTTTTAGCCACTGTTTAACAAACTAACAATGAATAACCTATAATAATTTTTGCGATGTCATATTTTTTGTCAAAGAACCATGAGCACAAACCACCAGAGTAGAGTAAGTGGTTTGTGACCATGAACACAAACATTTGTAAATGACACAGAACTAAAAAGTGAAACTGGATTTGCCTTCTGTGCTATTTGCAAAAAAAACAGTGGATAGTGACACTTCAGATATTCAACCGAAATTTGCTAACCATAGTTATCTAGTATCTACGAGTGTAAATTTCTAAGGGATTATTTGATGATTCTTGAAACGTATGTATTAAAAATGTATAATTTCCATAGTTCTGAAATAGAAAATGAGTTTCAGCCTTATGCCGTCAATGGTAAGTGATTCACGTTAAAATCCAAAGTAAGGAAGTATTTTGCCAAAAGTTCTTGTACTGTTTTCATTGTTAGATTCTGAATAAGATTGAAATTTTTCCTCCGTGACCGCCATAAAGAAAAAAACTCCTAGGAAAAGAGACAAAATTTTCATGTTCGACGAAGGTAAAAAAGTTTTGAAAATCCTGTACGGCTATTATGAAATTGGTTTTTTATATCAATAAGAGATTCATTTTGTCATGTAGTATGAATTTATGGGTTCATGTGACAGTAACTGTAGGATAAGCCCCCTAACCTAGAATAACAATTCAAGGTCATTTATTCATATACATTTACCTCCCTGTACGTCATTGGCAAGTAACCGTTTCTGATATAAAAAAACTCATTTCACAAAAGAATTGGATCACGTTGACATATAGAGGTCATTTTTCTGAAAACGAAAAGTTTTCCAATTTACTTGTCCAGTTTTTTATACGGCGTTTGATCCCAGTCGTAACTATCTACTATCTGAATTTAGAAAAACCATACAAGAACTTTTGGAAAATTACCCCAAACAATTTGGGTTATTGCTTTTATTTTTCCAAGATTTTCACGAGCACCACCTTACAACTTACGGCATATGTCTGAAAATCTTTTCTACTTCATTCTTACTTCATACATTTTTGAGAATCTCCCGTTAGTATTCTGTATTCTCAGCAAAGCATTCAACTCTGTAAATCATAATCTTTTGCTAAGAAACTATTCCGATATGGAATCCGATGTTTACCTCTGAGATGATTACCATGATTCATTGTCGACTCTAAGATAAAGGTTTTGCAAAGTTTAGTCAGTTTTATTTTTATTCTGCATAAACGATATTGATACACAGGAAATAGTATCATCATCAATGGCACCATTAAACGCAGATGATACTTTCTTGGTTATCTCAAGTAAAAAGTAAATTTCATTAAAATAAAATGTTGACACAACAATAACAAATTTCATTTTATGGTCTGAATTATCTATGAAAAACGTGATGTATAAGATTTCATGACAGACCTAAAGATTGTCAATTGGCAGTCTTCTGTAATATCGTAACCAGTGAGAATACAGTCAAAATTTCTTAAAAATTCATATGGATCAATTTCTTGCCAATGCCATGGGGAAAACATTGTGAATGTTTCACTTATCTATTCAATACCATCGTATATAGGTATGAGTATGGTGCTAATGACGGTTCTGAACCTCTCACAACCACTCGACCTTGAATGACATCACACGACCGTAAGTTATATTCATGTCGTATAACCTTGAAGACCCTAATTGACCTTGTGATATGATCACGTCGTGTGACCTTGAGCACGAACTTTGGCCTTAACGATCAAATCCATCATTGATACATGACCTTGAGCCACATCATATAACTTCGAGTGAAACCTCGTAGCTTTACCTCGGATTGGAGGGGAAGGGATTGCCCTTATAAGACGTGAGGTGTAAACCACCGACATATGTCGATAGGTTAAACCCTCCAACATCTCCAAAAATGCAGACATGTTTGTGCTGCAATTTGACTATTGCAGGCCATCAGATGAATGTAAATCAGAGAATTTTGCAGCATATAACAAATACATGTGTTCAGACGGCGGAGACGGTAAAATTATACGCACAGCATTCAAGTGTGGAATTCTGAACTACAGAGTGGATTGTCAAAACCACCATGTGGATTACCCCACATTCTTCAAAGATATGAAGCAGAATGTTTGAAACTACTCGTCGTACTGGACGTTACTATCTTCAAACTGAGGAGCTATCAGAAATAAAAGCATTCAATAGTCCCAATCAAGTTGTTGATCAATTGAATGATTTGAATGTGGTTTATAACACTTTTATTGATGGGTTTAACTACCCAAGCAATTAGATTTCAAGGTGCTTGGAGAGTCTTCTTACATCAAGTTATACAAATTAATCGAGTCGAAGAAAAGTGTTGGGAATATTGTCAATCAGGATCAGTACTGCTTTGCGTGAGCAGTATCAGCTTTGTAATCTGTCAATGTGGGAGTGTGTGAAATTTCATCATACACTCATTTCCTCGCCGTGTTGAATGGATTGGATCTTCAAGTCAAGTTGAAAGATATTCCTAAATTTGAAGTAATGAATAATTGCTCAATCAATGTGAATCTGCTGAATATAAAGGATGATTCTGGTAACATTCATCATTGTTGGATTGAAGATTAGTGGAGATTAGTATCATCTCAAATACCTGCACACGGTCATAGAAAATAATCACATATCGACAACCACAGCGACCACAAATTTCAGGGTTGACAAATTCGGTGAATGTGTTCCTGAGAATATTTCTAAATTTGATAATATTGAGAAACAGTTGAGATTTCCATTCGTTGTATATGTTTCTTTCACGAAACATTAATTCATGGAAAACAAATTGGATCGAAAAAAAAATGTTTGAAATTCAGTTTCATCGATAGTTTCAAATTCATAGCCGCATTTCTTCAAGAGTTAGGCGATAATTTAATGAAAAGCTCTTTGTGTAAAGGAAAAATATTTTCCCGACAATTATAAATTTCAACTTATGAGACAGAAAGGTTTTTTCCGTAGTTCCATCAATTCTTTAGATACAATGAATTATTCAAATATACCATCGAAGGTGGACTTGTATGACAAACTGAATGGAAGGCATGTTTCTAACGAGAATTATGATAGAGTGGAGCAGGTTTGGACTATGTTCAATTGTCACTATTTGGGTGAATACTCTGACATATACTTGAAATCAGATGTTTTGGTACTGTACGATATTTTTGAAAAATTCAAAAACATGAGTTTAAGTATATACAAACTGGACCCTGCTCATTATTGAGTGACGAAGTGTCTACTGTCTACAGGTTCACGGACATTCTGCAACCGCTTATTCTGAATGGCATGATCACCATGTGGTGTGAGAATGAATCTAACACCCGATCTTCCAACAATTGGCTCACTAATACCACCCCTTCTACGCCCAATGGTATGCATTGTAAGATTGCCCGTGAGAAACTAAGCCAATTCTATATATCGAGACCAGCCATTCGGGAACTCCAAAGTAATCGAAGACGATCCACCAATTCTTCCAGTTTATGACAATAAACATAATATATATGCTTATTTCTGATTAATTTTTTGAGTGGACATTTTGATCATGCCGGCCACCTTCTACACTGGGATTTTCAAGTGGATATCCATTGGATAATAGTGGATGGATTGCTTCTTAATATTTTTTTTTCAATTATTCGATAGTAGACCCTGTTTTGTCGACTTTGTTAATCTAGGTATATCACCATAAGCAGTCGGAAGTAGGGATATTTCTTTCCTGTTGGTACTTTGATGAATATTGATTTATATAGTTTTGGAGTGCTTTGATGAGTGGCAATAGTTCAATCATTTTTTTGAATAAAATTTTATCATTGATGAAATTTGAATTGTCCCGGCATAACTGTTTTGGGACTCAAGAATATATCTGGACCAGATAAAAGCAATCCACATTTTTTATGGCGTCGTATGCTGAAATATGAACTACAACATTCTGTTTCTCACACATAACAGAATCAAAAATGAATATTGAATCAGGTTTGGCATCTGATGGTTCTATAAATTGATAGATGTAGCCGTTACTACGTGGTGGGAGATTATCATGAAAAATGAAAGATAAAATTTTCTATGTTTTCTACCACTTGTATTTGTAACTAACGTTGCAGTTTCGTCCTATAATAACATTTTCAAACGTTTATTGTATTCGTTTTAAAATGTTTTGTAGGACGAAACTGCAGTAACGTTAATTACAAATACAAGCAGTAAAAAAACAAAAAGTTTTATTTTTCATTTTTTACGATGGTTCTACTATTTCAGCTGCATTATTGGCGAAAGTGTAGAATACCAACCCTTTGATTGGAGCTAATACTTCATGAAAGTGCCTATATTTGGGTTGATAGAGATACTTTGAATGAAGATGAATATTTGCAAATCGTAATCCCAGCGGACGAGTCAGAGAAATCATTACATTCGTCTTCACTCAGTCTTGACTTGGGTGGGAGATCTATGCTTTTGTATCCCGATTCTGAGTTGACAAAGTTCTTTGTATAGAGTATATTGGATTTGCATCTTTTTCATAGTGTACTACTATAGTACTAGTCAAGCCCTCTCATTTGATAGCCATATTGAGGTCGTTGTGAAATAATATGTAATCCGCCATGTATCTGAGGCAATCTTGAATTTGCATCATTTTCGAAGGGTACTACTATTCTACTAGTCAACTGTCATTTGATACCCATATTGAGGTAGTTGTGAAAAAATATATAATCCACCATTTTGTAGCTGCGATCATCTTGGATTTACAATGATACAAAATTCATTAAATTGTATTGCCATCAAAACTAAATGTGTGTACCAAATATCAGATCAATCTGTCAACAGGAAAGGGGTCAAACTTCAATTACTAAATTTGACCCAAACAAACAAATAGGGCAAGCTAAATAAAACCGTTCAAAAATAAAAACATTTCTGAAATATCATTTAATAAAAGCATTTTTACATATGATTTCTAATAAATATACTTATTTGAACTATGACTATGAATGTAATTCATTCAACTGACTAGTGCTGAAATGTATTTGGAATGGATAGAAAACAGAAATAAATTTCAGATTGAACCCTCCAATTGCCGCACACACCATGTCATCTATAATGATTATTTAAGTTCAAATCTGCTTGTTATAACCATACAGTTAGTTAAATGAAAACGTAAATTCTTGATACATGCTACATTGGAGATTGGAGATATAATAGAAACACACAGCTTATAAAATGCGCGGCAATCACTTGTTCTCATTAATTTTGATGCTATTATTAAACTAAAATATTCTAATCAAATTAGATAATAGAATTACAGAAATAACTGCTAACCCTTCCAAAATATCTGCTGAATTTCTGAATTTTCTCAAACCTAGCTGGTTGGGTTCATCGACTTCATTATTCAGTTGATTTCCTGCAGCAGGATACCACGTTTCAGATGTTGTTTCTGTGGGAATCCATGGGGATGAATATACTCTGGCTGTATTTTTAGTTGTTTCAATCACACCTAAAATTAAACAAGAAAATAATACAATGATATAATTTTTATTTCTTTTTTCAATCACATGTGGTCTTTTGGCTCTATAGTTTTGAAGTAGTTATATGATAATGTTTATTCTCTTCAAGATCCAGAATCATAATCAACCGACAGACCCCCAAAAATGAAAATTGATTCCTAAAGCTTATCTTGTCTATAATTAGAAATTATTTCTATCAGGTACCTTATTTCACAAACGAAAATTTAGATCTCGAAACAAGAACCAGATAACACGAGCCCTGTCACAACAGAACAAACTCCAGAAAACGTGGAATATTCCAATAACCAGTATATGCAGCGATCATGTAACTGACAGATTTTGCAGTTTTGTGGACTTGTACGAAACTGAATCTTTGACCGATTATTCAAAAATTGTGTATTCGCATTTTGTAACGGTTGGACGATCGATTTTCACCGCATATCGTTCAACCCGATATCCGGTTACCCAAAAACAGATTTTTTTTAATGGAACAGGGCACGACGCTCTCAGTGTTCGCAATGAACTAACAAAATTCACACAAGTCTACCCAATCCTTGACAAAACCAGGAAAACACTTGAACAGAAAATAAAAGGTTAATCATCCCAAATCTAAAGAACTCAGGTTACTTTAATAGAAATTATTGGTGCACATATATTCGAATATACTGATGACCACCTTTTCAGTAAATCACCATATGATGTAAAATGTCACAATAAACCTGTGAATGAATCCCACGGATGCACATCATAAACTAGTCTTCGGAGGTATGGCAAGTAGTAAGGTTGTATAACTACCAGTAGAATTTTTTATTACATATATAAATAGGAATTATTGGTGGTATATATGCAGCATTTTCAAATTGAATAATGGTAATTTTGATTCTGCCGCCGTCAAGTTTTACACCAATAGAAAAACACATCTAAAATCCCAAATTCACGTACATCAATACAAACATAATAGAGAAAACACCCTGAGAAATGAAGGATAAAATTAGTGAATTTGAAGCAAAATTGAAAGCCATTGATATTTGTGAAAACTCATGGAAAACTTTATGAGTATTGATGTCGTTTTAGACATCTTCGATAATGACAGTCCAGTCAATGTACTGCAACAAACAACTCAAAACGAAAACCTTTTCCTTCCAAAAAATGTATTTGAAACGGCTCAGTATGTTGAAATTGTCGATCTTCATCCTGAAAATGCCTCTAACATTTACAACTCATACCATATACGTCCTATTCTAATTTGACAAGAGAACATCGAATAATATAATGATTCTACGATGTTCACACCAATCTCAGCAATGCTGTGCTCTAAAAATGCCGATGAACTGCCAGAGTTCGTAATTCTTTAGCCAAAATTACAGCCTTTCTGAAGCACACCTACAGGGTAAAACCTTCCATCACCTTCACAGTGGAGAAGGAAATCCACAACGAATTGCCATTCTTAGACGTATATTGGTGAAGAGGACCAACAACTAAGTGGGAAACATCTGTATACTGAAAACCAACTCATACGGGACAGTATCTGAGTCACGAATCCGACCACCATTAATCTACCAAAAGAGGAATCATCAATACTCTAGTGCAGCGTTTCCCAAACTTTTTTATCTAGGGGTCCACCTTCATTGTGGAGTTTTTTCGCAACCCACATATTAAATAATATTAATTATAATTATTATTATTAATAATATTTTTATTATTATTATTGTAAAAATTCACTATTGAGGAATACACCTCTCAATTCAGAATCTTAAAAGTAAACAAAAAAATTGAAAAATGAGACTATTAATGTGACTTGTGGAGCTGGTTCTTACGATTTACAAGAGATTCTATATCTGAGTTGAAAGTTGAAAGCTTTAAAGGTCACTTTCCACACAAAGCATATTTCTATATTTATTTTTTAAATATACCAAAGTGGAGAATGTCCTTTCACACAAATATGTGGTTGAAAACCCCATCAGCTCTTTTAAGGCTCTGTTCGAAACTCTTTGCTCACGCTACGAGAATCCGTTGTCAGTGATATTATTGAAACTAGTATTCTCGTTTTGAATTTCCATTTCATTAGTGCACCGCTCTTCACACTGTATTTTGAACATATCAAAAGTATTAAGTGTAGTATGTAGTGTAGTCAGCCGGCCGGGTCGCATGTCTTTTTGGAGTAGGTTGAAAGTACCTACTCTCTGACTAAATAATAATTTATTACGGTCTCCAGATGTGGTGTCCTCTTTAAACCCACAAAGTGGCACAGAAAGTAAATGAAATGACTAATTAAACAAATCATTCGGAAGTAATACATGAATTTAGTAATATTATATCTACATTGATAAAAAGAGAATCGGACATAATGCAAGAAAAAATCGACGAACTCTTATAACTTTTATAACTCATGTTGCATATCAAAACGAAGTGTATTGAACAGTGAACCTATTGTAAGAAAATTAAAAGTGATTTAATCCTTCATAGATCAGTTATTACAGACTTTGTGCATAAGACGGATCCACCGGACCTCAAGTGTGTGAAAAGAAAACGCTGTTAAGTGAGTATTTATTATCTGTAAAAAGTGCGGACATAGGATAGATTATTATTGACTTCAAAGTAATTTTGAACAACCGCCAGTGGCGTACATATTTACACAAATGGAGCGTAAATTCAAATGCTGCAAGAAAGACTTTGGAAACTTTTTTTGCATTACATGTTTGGACATCTTTCACCCAAGTT